>CAEGAF010074575.1:0-26576 GCA_903067075.1 Micropoecilia bifurca | reverse complement strand
AAATAAATAAATAATAATTATGTGATCGGTATCGGGGATCGGAATCGGCGATCGGCCCTCAGAGGTGATCGGTATCGGGATCGGCAGGAAAAAACCTGATCGGCACATCCCTAGTTTCAAGTTATTTTTAGCATAATTAGATGGCTAACTTCATTATTGCCATGTGATTGGCTTAGTTGCAATTTGTATTAAGAAGCAGTTGAACAGATGTATTAAATAAAGTGGGCAGTGACAAAATATTTCTTTTTGTTGCTGAAGTTGCAGCTGTATAATTATAAAAAGAAAGTTTCTGTCTCTGCATCTTTTACTATCAAACTGCTGTGTCTTGGCTTCGGCTTCCTCAAGCAGCACTGTCATTTCGTTTTACTCTCTTTCACTCTTTCACCCTCTCCTTATTTAGCAAAGTTTTTTTCCCCTTATTAAATAAAACTTCTATGTAGTAAGAGTTTTAAAAAGTGTTTTAAAACATGATGACATTTTGCAAAATGTCACTGCTCTGTGACCCAACCATTGTTGGTTGTAAAGTCTGATTTTTCTGCCAGCTTCGTGTTGAGTTCATGGTGGGCTCACACCAAGTCTGGGGGCCCTTTGGAGAACTTTCCGATGCCATGGCAGCAAGAAGGGTGTTGATTGGTCATTAGACTCCTGAGACAGCCCCCGCTCCTCACACTTTGTTCATCTCTAAACTCCTCTGCCTCTCTCTTCTGTCTCAGCCACACACATTTGTGAGTCTTGAGTGTTAAACACAAGGCCTGATATCATCTACTGTTATTTTTAATCAGTTTCCTTTGAACAGAATTGAGGAAGTGTCTTCACTTTCCTGCCTTGGCGTGGTAATGAGTAGACTTTGAAAAACCCCTAACGAGAGCAGGGTTTCAGTCAATCAATAAAGTAGTCTAAAGTTTTAGTTTGAGATATTTTTTAGTCTGCTGTTGAAGTCAGAGGATATTTTTGCATGAAGGCTTTTGAGTTGTGTATCTTGCTTTTGTGAATTTGTCTAAATGGCATAGACATGAAGTATTGTGCAAACTGAATAATTTTTTTAAGATTCTACCTTTGCCGAAGACTCTTAATGAGTTAGAGATGACTTCCTGTTTACTGGGGTGTAAAATGTGGTGATGCATCAGCTGCATCAGATGCATTTAGCAACTCTTAAAATTGGGAGATACAAGAGAACATGCTGTTTTAGTGAAAGGAACATGAGCTATTCTGTATAACTCAGGAAATTTCTACAGCAGGGGTGGCAAAGTCCTTCCTGCAACTTTTACATGTGTCCCTTCTTCAATTCGTCACCAGGCCTCTGAAGAGCTGAAAGGGAAGGAATGCATGTAAAGTTTGCAAGTTATCTGCTCTAGATGAGTGGACTTGGCCTCCATTGGGCTACAGGAAAACAACTACTCACCTAAACTTCCTATATTTAGAATTAAAACTACTTGAGCCATAGACAAGGGTAGACAAGGACCAGGGTTGTCAAAGAATCTCAAACAATCATCACATGCATTGCCAAGTCACTGTTTTGGAGTCAAAACAGGAAAAAGTCAGCATTGTTCTGCATCACAAACAAATGTAAGCTTTGCTGAACGTAATGGGCGCTTTACCTGCATGTGCTTTAGTCAGAAGAGACCAACATTAAGCTTTCTAACATCTAACAGTCCAGCTCGGTGCAGAAAAAAATTAAAGATAGAAATGTGGAAAAACACCTCAAGCTGACTTTAAGTACAGTAGAAGATCTGTGATGCTCTGTGTCTCTTTGTCTCCCAAAGACCCTGGAAACCAAATCATGATCCGCAGCACCAGCAGCTGTGTTTCCATTCATCTTATAATTTTACAAATTGGAATTATAAAAATACATTTGCTTAATGGAAACAAGCAGATTTAGAAAAAAGTCATGTTTTTCACTCAAAAGGTGTTTGCATTAGGATGAGGTGGTTTTTCAGCTGTATTGAAATTAGTGTATTCTGCTACAGTACAGTGGGGATTCTTTTTTTGCAACATACAAGTTACGTGATCAACAACCGGCTGTTACCACTGGCAGAAGAGATGAAGAAGGCGACAGGAGGATGATAGGGCAGCGTTATTTTAATGACTTGTTGCGTGAACACGCTTATTCTCGTGTGATTTTAATTACTTTTCCTTTTTCAATGAAACGCTGCTAATAGCAGGACTATCGCAAAGTTTTGCTCACACTTGTATGCAAACACAGCTATTGATTGGAACTATCTGCTTATTGTAAGTATTTTGGTGGCTTCTGGAGTTTGGTTTATACCAAACTGATCTTGGTATAAACATTCTAAGGCTTTTTGAAATATTTTTATGATGTTATACTGACTAACTTCTGTAAGAGCTCTTGTTTTAAGTCTTGATTGGAGTCCTCACTCCTTTATTCACTCCGGCTTGCCATAACATAGAAACATTACTATGGATTTCTCATATTTGCAGGAGTAATTTCTCTGAGAACAATCATTCATGTTTTGCTGGCATGTTGGTATTAAGTTATTAATACGTCTCTTCCTTCTTCCTTTGTGATAACACTGCTGGTTAAAGAGTGACAAGTTGCAAACCTTCTGTCTCACCTTCTGATGACTTGTAATGACAGAGAAAGAGACGGTTGACGACGAGAGTGTAGAGAGGAAGGAAATCATTCACTCTCGTGTGACTGTTCTAAACTTTCCAGACATATAGTATTTTACAATATAAACACGGTGCCAAGTGTTGGACAGAGAATGAAGACGGGAGGCTAAAAAAAGAGGCAAATACACTGCTGGTGCTAACATATAAACTCAGAACCAAGACGCTGAGGTCTGTTGGTAGAGCCTTCCTGCTCTCCGATGCAGCACTGAAACTCCAGGGGAACTGTATGTTTCGGCTGTGTGTGTATACAGGTAGATTCTGTGTTGTTTGTAGGTGTGTGTGTGTGTGTGTGTGTGTGTGTGTGTGTGTGTGTGTGTGTGTGTGTGTGTGTGTGTGTGTGTGTGTGTGACTGCATCTATAAGATTGAGACTCAGAAGCTGGGAGAACTGCAGGAGGCTCATCTGAATTCACTAATGCTGCCAGACTGGAGGGGGTGTAGATGGTTAGGGAGGGAGGGGGGGATCATGGAAAGACTTCTAGGCACTGACACCAGCAGGCTATTTTTAGACTTCCCCTCTTCATGGCAAAAAAGTGGGGAAAAGTAGGAACCCGATCAATAATTTAAAATGAGAAGATTTTGATGAATGCAGAAGAGTTTCATCACATTATCCCACTTGCAGTCTTGTAACAGTCTTCTTGGTGGCTTGTCTTTTTTTTTTTTGTTTGTGCGTTTTCTCCTTGTACTGTCCAATTTTATGGGTTGGCAGCTGGATTTATTTTCCTGTGATCACTGTTGAATTTTATTTCTAAAAATTTGTGGCAGTTTTATGCGCTTTTATGATGGACGTTTTTATGAGGCCACAAAAATGTCCATCTGCACGGCGTTTCAAGAACCAAAAAAAGTTATTGTTTTTCATTCATACGAGTCCTGTCAAAATGTGACAGATGATTTAGTATATGCCGTATGCTTTGCACAGCAGATGGTGCAAGTGTATACTGTTGTACTCCAACAACTGCGTAAAACCTGATTTTCTGAGTCAAAGCACAATAATTGGCAGGTACTTATGTGTGTAATACCGGTGTGGCCTAGTTTAGCCCACAAACGAACAGGATTAGCTCAGCCTTTGCTTTAATATAGCTTTGGAGATGATAATCTGTGCTAGTCTGTTAAATTGGATTTCAGGGGGAAAAATATGTTGACTTTTATGACATGTCATGATAGGATTTGAATGAGTATGGATTTCATTCATGTTTTACCCTCGTCTCAAATTGAGATTTAATGTTTAATAAAAAAAGCACACCAAAAATAGGAAGTATTAAGTTGGTGAGAATTCAGCCGACAGTCACAGAAAAGAGATAATGTTTCGTTTTGGATTAGTGAACTTGGGCATCATTGCAATGCACAATACCCACCCAAGATAAAAGCAGTTTATTGTGAAGCCTGGACCTCAAATTCAAGTTAGGATTTGTCCACTGAAGAGGAGGAACTCAGGAGAAGCTTTATATACGTAGGTACATTATATTCGATACATAGCAAACTGGCACCATACTTGGAGATTTAGGTGTTCTGTGGTCATTCTGTGCTTATGTAATTTACGTTTAAGTTGCACATGACCACTTGTGACAAAAATTATCGTTTAAAATGCAGAAATTAATTTGTCTCTGAATAAACTTCTTAAATAACAGTTTGAAGTAAACCACATCAGCTGACACAATAGCATATCTGAGATGCCTGAACACATGAGAACAGTGTTCAGAGAGGAAGGACTAAAACAGCCGCCTATTAACAGTCACACTTTTTTATTTTTAAAAGGAACACAACTTTTACTCTAAAACATTTAGTGTTCCGTTTATAATAAATCCTGTACAACTCAGACAGCGCTTCAGGCAAATTTTATACCGCAAAGGTCATTTTAGACATCATAAGTTAGACAAAGAATAATGCATCAAATGTTTTACTCATCAGAACAGTCTTAGTTGTTTTTTGAGAACTGTAGCCAGACTTGGACAGAGCCACTATTTATTTCCTCAGCTCTCAGCTGTGATAACGTCACGGAAAAAGAGATAAATGGTTCTATTAAAATTATTTCTAGCATCCTCCTAAACATGCTAACTAGGTGATCAGTCAGTGAGGTTGTCTGAGGTAGCAACAACATTTAGCCTGGTTGGACCTAGTCAAGTTTATTTGTATAGCTCATTCTACATTTATTTGAGAATAATAAAACATATTAGCATAATCTAATAATCCTACTTGTTAGAACCCATCCTAGAATTTTTAAGTTGGTTTCCCTTTGGCTAATAATATAACTAGGACTGATCTGGAATGTACAGAATTCAGTGTGTTGTTTGGGTTGAATTGAGATAATGTATTTCTGTATTTATATTTAATGTGTTTAGTTTGTAAGCACATTAAACAGTCATCTGTTGAGATGACTGTTGCGGTGAGTTGGTGCTGTACACACAAATTAATCTAACCGAGTTTGATTTAACTTATTTGCAAGAAAATAGCAGCCCTTTTTTTTTTACCTGTACTAAACCTTTTTAACTATGTTGTAAACTACATCACTCTAAGTTTTAGATTACATTTATTTACAAGGTGAGAAAAAAGCATGGCTTTGTTAAAGAATGAGTCCCAGTTACATTCTGGTATCTTTGGACTGGTGCCAGTTTAATACTATGAAAGACGAATGACAAAAGATGAAAATGTGTTTCTCCCGCCTATTAAGAAAATCAGCCTCTTTACTGACATGATATGAGGACTGGTATCTGGACATGTAGGCTTCCCTTATCCTTTAAACCTTAATTTTGTGGTCAAGGCCAAATCCAAGCACAGCCAAGAGTACAAGCCCGACTGTCTGTGCTGTCATTTCAGCTTTCATTCTTGATATTTACATGTCAACAGCGATGCCCTCAGGCTACGTCTCGCCACTCGAGGCTGCTCCTAGTTTGCCTAACATCAAACAATTACTGTAAAGACGAAGGCGTTTACACGCATGTGGTACCCCTACTGGCCCCTAATTTGGGTTCTGGCCTACTTTTTTAGGACGGAAAATAAAATAGGTCAATCTTGATGCCTCTGTAAGTGTCCAGACCTTTTACTGTTTCAGATCTTCTAAATCAGTCTTTGTTTGCACATCTGCATAAAATTCCTCTCCTTCCAGTAGTCATTAATGTCTCAACTGGACAGCTTATTTTTTTTGGTGAAAAGACATTTCTTTTTTGCATTAAATCTTTAAGAGAAATGTAGATAAAGGGTTGACATTTAAGGCTCCAGTCAGTCTGGCATCACTTAAGTTAAACTGTTGTTCATGTTCAGCTGTGGGAAATTAAAAGGCTTGATTTGCTTTGCATTGTTCTTTGAACACCCATAAATGCACCAATGTTGGAGCTTCAAATTTTCATGCAAATTTTAGTGTGAACTTCCGTGTACAAAGTTATTGAGACATGTTTAGTTATTAACTGATGTTCTTGTATAAGGCTGAAATATTTAGTCATATACCATAAATTATGGTTCTGATGAGGCTTGTTTATAATGTATATATAAAAAAACGGATAGGAGCTTTAATGTGCTTAAGTTAATTACATTTATTTTAACATGTTAAAATTTTGAATTCAATATATCACTTTATTTTTTTTACATGCAGAAGTCTTGGGCTGGAATCTTTTATATTGTATTCATTCACGGTCAATCCCGTATCACAATTTAGTAAAATACACACACGCATGTGACGGTTTCGTTATCTGATACATGAACTTCGATGGAGGCCTTTTACCTTCCACGAATCAGTTAACAGGACAGATGATTCCTGCCTTCTACAATCTGCTGCAGTGCATTTAAAACATCCACCGCATTTAACCTTTTATTTGGAATTGCCATTCTAGTTGTGGTTTTTCTTAATCAAGTGTTCTTTTGTAAGTTTGACAAGTGCCTGATCAAGCCACAACCTAAACCTCTTTGTTAGGAAGTAATTTTTTCTCTCTTTAATCACTTTTGCAATTGGAAACACATCTGCTGTGTTTGTGGTTGATGAATCCAGCCGCCTAAAAGTGGAAAAAACTCTACATCGAGTGTAAAACTTTAGTCCTCGGCAATAATCAATAATCGCAAACAATTTTTTTATCTAAGATGAACTTTTTGGAGTTAGCTTGGAGCTTTGTCATTGTTTCATGGTCCTCTGGCTTACAGAGGTAGGGTCCTATCAGTCGTTTTACTTGTACCGCCAGGTGGAAACACTTTAATATACTGCTTCTCATTTCCTTCATCTTTTAAGATATTCCAGATTAGATTTACACAGCTTGAGTATTGTGTGGCCATTTTTAAAGCCTTTTTCTCTTTAAGGCAGAAGCTTCATCTTACATTTATAGCTCACTTACTTGTGTATTTTTATGTGTTCACAATAAGTAGTCTGACTCAACGTCTGCATTTTTGTGTCTTTCAGATTGAGCATTTGCATAGTGTTGCCACAAACTCAGAGCAAAGTTTGAGGTTGTGTTGTGCTCGATTGCATAATTTTGTACTGCATGTTGTTTTACTCTGAAAAACTGTTGGCTTTTCAAGATTTCTCCTTGATTTGTCAAAAGTTTGATACGCTTAAGTATTTTAATTACTGGTTTAAATAAAGTTTTAATACCTCACCTGTAAAATTATATACTTTGTATACATTTTTTCCCCTTTGGTTTTAGATTTATGTTGAACTGAGCAAGCCAAATTTTAACAAAAAAGAAAAAAACAGCATATTTACCTCCCTGTAAGTGTCGTTCGTCAAACATTGACATGCAGTAGTTTTCTGCCAAATTGCATGTAAGAGTGGATCATTCTTCTGTGTGCAAAGCTGCATTTTGGTGATGTTTTGCCAGTGTTTTTCTGTCAGTCCATCAGTCCTGCAGCATGCCGAGGCCCCTGTGTACATGTTTGAGTTTAGGCAGTGTTGTACGCTTTTAACAGATCCAGGTATGTTGCCATCCCTGTGGAAGGATTGGCTGACTGACTCACTGACTGCCTGACTGAGAGCTGTCTGTCTGTCAGCCTTTGCATGTGAACTTCAAATCGCAGCTCGGCGGCACCGAGCATGTAGCCGCCAAAGGCAAGGCTTTACAGTGTCATCAGCGCCACGCGGCTGCCTCTGGGTGCTGTGCCATGTGACATTAACTGAGATCGATCCCCTCCACACCTCAAGGAGCTTCTGTGCTGCACACGGCGCTTTCTCTTAAGAACAGTCGTCTAACAAAGGCCTCAGCAGCAGCTTTTAGCAAATTACCAAGCAAACCCTTGAAATGTTCTGTGATAGACAAACACTAAAGGTGCATAATGGTTTAATAACCTTAATTAAATGGAGTGCAGCTTTTTCAGTATTTATTTAGCTGTTCTGTGAGGACTGGGTGAGGTTTGTTAGGACTCGTTAGTGAACTAGCCAGATAATGAAGGAAAACTAACACACATTGTGGTGAGGATTAGAGATTAATGATCAATTTCAATATTACTATCTGTATTGGTCTCAATTTTTCTCTAGGGCAGTCATGACATATAATTTTATTACATTTTCTTAGAATTCCTAATTGCACTTTGAACCATTTGAAAGAAAGTGTGTTGCAGTCTGTTTTTATACATTGTTTTTCTCAGTTTCTTTATTATTTATTTGATTTTCAAACAGGCACACGTGATCTTTTTGGGAAAACCTCAACTTTAGCAACACATAGCTGGTTTGCAAGGAGAACAGTAATGTTTGTAGCTCTGGAGGCGCTACAAAGAACCACAGCTCAGGTGGGTGAATCTCTTGAGACGACAAATGTGGATCATTCTCTCCACAAACGGTGCCTTTCAAGAGTAACAAGGATAAAACAAATTCTGAAAGAAAGCCATAAGATGTCTTATTTGCTGTGTCATCTAGAGGGCAAAGCAAATGTGTGGAAGAGACTCCTGATCAGATTAGAGTACATACAAAATCTTGTGTGGGTTGGAAAACCTGCACTGCACTAGGGCTGAAACAATTAATTGCAATAAGTCAATTGTTGAAATAATCACCAACTAACTTAGTAATCAGTTAATAACCCAACGTACACAGGCTCTAAAAATGGTGGTGGCAGCATTATGCAGTGGGAGTCTTTATCTTCAGCAGGGAGAGGAAAGTGGGACTGAGTGGAATGGAAGATATTTTGAGCTAATGGTGAAAAATCATGGAAGATGCCTGCTGGAGACTGAGGCAGGACAGAAAATCCACCCACAGCTTCAGTGGACTAAATAACAAATGGATATTAAAGCATATTCATCTGTCAGAATGTCCAAATCATAGTTCAGACATAAATACTTTTGATAATTTGTGTCAAGACTTAAAAATGCATGTTCAAAGAAACTCTCCATTCAATGTTAGTGAAACGATGTAATTTTATAAAGAAGATACTGAACAAAGCAGGTAGATGAACAAAGCAGGTAGAGAGGATCTCCACAACATCTAGCAAAATTTGATTCTACAAAGTATTTATTTGGGGGTTTTAAATACTAATGCACATCACATTTCTCAGATTCTTAATTTGTAAAAAAATAAAAAAAATCATAAATAATGTATATTTTCCTTCAACTTAGTAGCTATGGACAACTTTGTTGTCTGTATATTGAAGTTCAAGGGCTTTAAATACTTGCAAGAAACTGTGTGTTATGCACTTGAAAAAACCATCCCTTTGTATATTAATGTAGTCACACCAACCCTCTCCTTCACTTTGCCTTTGACTGAGTTCATAGAGCTGTTATTTGTCTTTATTTTCATAGATGTTTTGATGAAAGCAGATGGTTGGAACATATGCAGAGACATATGCATTTACATAAAGACATGTTTCAGCTAACCAGCCAGCACCCAGCACTGTGTTTACGTGGTGGCACTCCGGCCAAAACGACGCGGTTTGCTCCTCTGTCACGTGTTTGTGAATAAAAATGCAGGTCACATCAGGTTGGGTTAACGTTTAAGGCCTGAAACGCTACAGAGGGAAGTGAGTGGACTTTACCTGTAGAGACGCCGTTTTAGTTTATGTTCCTGCTTAAAGGAGGATCCCCTCCTCTTAACAAACACGCCGTGTGGTGGCTGTGTTGAAGATGCAGTCATGCGACGCTGGTGTTTGACATAATGTTGGACCAGTATGGAATCTGACTGGGAATATCAACGCTGATACGTGGTGATACAGAGAGGCTGTCACAAAGGTTGCATCCATATGCTGTGCCACTCATTCGTGAAGCTGTGAAATTGGGTTGCATCCCAACTAGCCCGGAGACAGTATCGCTTTCACTCCTCTCATTCTGTCTCTCTCACTCTCTCTCTCTCCACCCCCTCTTCCTCTCCCTCTTTCTCTCAGCTCATCCCACTGAAGCATTTTTCTCACATTGCTGGAGAAGACGGAACAACTAACGTGGCATTAATAGGGTCACTCATCTCCATGCAGCTCGGTCTTTCTTCCCCTTCCAACTGAGACTGTTGTTTATCTTTTTCAGATGTATCTGTAGAGATGGCTTGGAAATCCCTCAGGCCAGCATCTCTCACATGTGAAGGCTGCCAGTTGGGTTTTTTGGCTGGCAGCTCAGACTCTACCTTAGAGGTTGTTTTTTTCTCTTTGTTTATTCAAATTTTTAAGCATTTGGAGGCAAATCTCATCACTCCTGTGAAAATGGAGACCTATTTATAGATCTAATCTAGATCAGCTTTGTGATGCATTTAATGGCGCTTATCTAAAAAAAAAAAGTTATATAGCTTTGGATATAATGAAAACTGAAAATTAAATAAAATAAGTATGGCAAATGGCTTGAATCCAGGTACGTTTTCCAGAGGACTGGGTTTTTCTCTCCCACTTTGCAGTCCTTACTTTAACAACATAGTGTGACCAATCAAGATTAGTAAACTTAAGGAGCATGTCATAGTTTTAAGATGCTTCTGAAAACATCCAAAATCAGCATGAAATGTAATGCCATTTGCAGTACGAGACGTGATAGGCAAATTGAAAAACCAGTTTTAAACATCCCTGAGTGTTTTTCTTTCTGCTGGCCTTTGAAAGATGCCAGTTAATCTGCTTACTCCTTTAATTGTGAGCGGAGGGGCCAGGCCTCCTCCCGGCCAGAATAAGACTGCTGATCCAGAAGTAAAACGATGACCACCGCACTTATTCCTCGCTTTAGGTTGTTCAACCCCCCTTAGTTTTCTTTAGCCGCCCCTCATCTCCGCCTCCTCCAGCGTTGCCTCCATCAGAGGGAAGAAAGCTTCTTCTTCTGACAATAGACATTTTTTGCCATATGTTGGCTTGACATCTTCATCAGGTTCACAGCAGGTTACCTTAGTTAACTTTCACTCCACTGCCTGATGGGATTTTCTCCTCCCGATTCTCCAGTCGGCCCCGGCTCAAAGTCTAGACGGCCTCCGAGGCAGAGTCCCTTTAGCCCCCTGTCCACAAAGGCCGTATTGTGGACGCTTAGTAGTGCTAGCTTCCTCCAGTTATAGCAAACAGGCTAGTGCTAAAACAATGCTTTTGTCCAGGGGCATATGAGGGGGCCTAATCCACTACATACTGTGAAATAAGTCTCTGCCTCAGATGAGAGCGAGCGGAGAGCGAGCGAGAGAAAGTGAGTGAATGAAATCTTTGCCAAGGAGGTTAGAGTGCAGCAGTTTAACCCCTGGCCACGAAAGAAGGAGGAGAGGAGGCAAAGGGAGAGGGAAGAAAAGAGGAACAAGAAGAGGCAGGCGCTACATCCCTTCATCTCTGCAACACGGATGGAGGAGAGGGGCTGCCGGTGGCTTTCTCAGCCTCTCTTCTCACCAGAAGAGCTGCTGTTCGCCATATGGGATTTGGCCTCCTTTAACAAACAGGCCTCCTATTCACTCACATTCAGTCGTCGATGGAGAAAAAAGTGCATTTTTATGCCTTTACAACACTGCATGGCCATGAGGGCTCCAAGTCTGTGTTTGATTCACATAGTATAGAGAATTATAAACCAAAAGCTTTCATCTAAATGTGTATTCACACTGGATTTAGAGTTGGCTCTTTTTGTGCTTCACTGAAGTCCCAGTTTTAAAGTGCCTCTGTTACTGCTAAGGTGATCATATAGAAGTACAGAGCACAAATCTGCCTCTGGTCCGTGGGCGTATTCCACGTTCATCATATGCTTATTCCAGTTGTTTGAAAAGGATATTTTTATCCAGCACTGTGTCAGTCAAAGTTAGTAGGCATGTTTTTTTCCTCTCTCTTTCAGTGACAAAATGACTTCAAGTTGAATAACTCGCTGTGCAGCGTTGGGCAGTGTGAGGTTTCTGACACACTGGTAAAATGTGCCAACTTTTTCCTCCAGCCAGCAGCATTAGGAATGACATCCTCTGCCAGCAGCTTCTTTTTAGCCTACTTGAAAATCCCAAGAAGCACAGATTTATGCCAAGCCGAACATGCCAGCGTTTCTCATTTAGAGGCAACAGACAAAGATTTGTGGGGAAAATTAAAGGAAAGGAAGGTAAAGCAGCAAGTTTATTTAGTCTCTAATCTTAGAGTAGATATACAGTAGATGGGTGAGATGGGTTGCAGTCAGAGATGCACCAATAAGTTTTATTCTAACCAATAGCAATTTTTATTTACTTATTTATTGCATCAAAATACATATGCATGACTGTTTTGTTTTTTTTGTAATTGTTGTTTGTAATTGTTTTGTAGCTTTCGCGTATTATTTCTAATTACAGGCTGACCCTCCGGCTTTCAATGACAGGCGTGTTAAAAGTAGCCAAAAAATTGATTTTTGAACCATATCAACCACCCAGGCCCCCTCCACCCTTCTCCCCTCACCAGTATCTGTGTCATGGCTCATGGCTGCCGGATTGTTGCCCCCACTGTGACTGGGGGAGGTCAGCCATGCTTGAAGCCCTCAGGGATCAATGGACAAGTCACTGTACTGTAAATACTCACTCCTGAGCTTGCTATCCATCTGTAAACACATATCTACTCATGCAGTACACATTTTCACACACGCTGCACGCAGGCACCAGCGGTCACTTCTTGAGCTTTTTTGTCACATTCACCCACCTCCATTTTCCTGGGTGTGAATGCAGGAATCTAACCCTCAATAGGTGATTTCAATTCAATTCTCACCCATTGGATTTGTTTACGCCGCACCAGGGTGATATATGCTATAGGTTGTTTTCATTCTGTCAGTCTTGCTGCCACTAGTGTCACCTAAAATTGACTGTTTTTATGCTGCATCCAACAGCTCTTTATAGATTGTGTCAGCTGTAGAAAATCCAATAAAAACATATTCAGCCTTTTTTTGTTTTTGGCATTGATGGAGGTGACAGAGTATTTTTTCTGAATAAATGTATAATGCAAGTAGGGTAGGGTTATGGTAAGTGTGAACGATGGATGTGTGCACAAGCAGCTGCAAAGAGGAATAACAATGTGTGAAAAAGAACAAGAACCTTGTTAGAAAAGTATCAGTTCAATTCTGATGCGCATATGTTCAAAGAAAGACTTTCATATTTCCATTAACTATACAGATTTGTTTTTGACTACACAAGCCTGCACTTGTTCTCCAAAACTTCTGCTTTTCCAGTTTCCTAAGTAAATCTACCCTACCTAAGCTCTGTGTAAAGGTTTTAACAGACTAAATGAGGCATTTTCAGAGTTTGTGAGGCGGTGGAATGCAGGTTTCTGGGAACACAAAATGGCGGGAACTCATAAAAAAGAACAAATGAGGCATTTTCAGCCTCGACTTGGATCTTTGGCAAGTTGAAACATCCACAGATGATTCAGGCTGAAAAAGAGAGCAAGAGTTTCAGCAGGTAACAGGAAGACTAGCCATATCTTGGCAAAGTTGCCCTTTTATTCTTTTTGATCTCTCTGTTGTGAAAAATCCTGTGTTTGGAAATTATGGTTTTCCCTTAGGAAAACTAGTATAGCTGCTGTTTTAGTAAAGCTAGCCACAAAATGCACTAATCACTAAAATAAGAAGCTAAAAACAACTCCAACATTTTCTCTTTGTTTTGAAATAATAGTAAAATGCTTCTTCACATGGTGGGATGCCACCTTTTCCTCAAACATAAACTGCTAATGTCTGTTCTTGGCAGTAGTTTTTGGACCATCAGGTCAAAGCTAATGCAAAAAACCAGAAATCTCTCACAAAACTTAGATTTAAATTAAATTTTACCTTTTGAACAGAAGAAACAGCTGACATGGACATTTCAAAACTGATAGCTAAATATTGAAGACCTGTCATTGACATTTGTGTTCCTCGGCAGAGCAGCAGGGATCTCTTCACCTCTGTAACCTTCAACTTTCAGCTTTAACCCCTTCAGCGTCCTTTCTCCACCCACCATTCGCCCAACACCTTTAACAGGAGGGGTGCATGAAGGACCTGAATATGACAGACATCTGGTGGCAGTAGGAGGGGAAAGAGTTGTGTTGTAAAATGTCTTGGGTAAGCATAGCGGTAAGCATGGCGGAGTGATGCTTACCATTTCAGGAGATGAAGACCTTAAATGAAGCAGAAATAGTTAACTGAGAAAAATCATGGAGGGAGAAGATGGTGACAAACGATGGGGAATCCAGAAGAAAAATGATTAGCAGTTGAACTAGCAGAAATAGGCTCCTGAAGGAACCTGGAATGAATGGGATGAAAAGGCGACATGTATTTACATGTTCATGTTCGAGCTTTTTGTTAGCAGACTAAATGAGGCATTTTCAGAGTTTGTTTGGTGGTGAATGTAAGTTTCTGGAAACACAAAAATGGCAGTTTGTAAGACCTGATATACACCCAGTGGGGAAAAAATGTCTGTTCCTGTGTAAAGGGCAGATATTATGAATAAAAAAATCCTATTTTGGCTTAATATTACTGCTTAGTGCAAGCAAAAGAATTCCTTGATGTACTCTCAAAAAGCACATCAGAACATAAAGCCAAGATATTATCGAGTCGTTAAGTTATCAAGAAGTTATGTCAAGACATTTCAAAGGTGTAGCATTAATATTCTATCTAAAATTTATCAGAAAGAAAATTATTGAAGGGACAAAGTTTAGAAACTTTGCTGACGTAATCGTGACATAGACAGTGCATGTGTCAGACTCTCCATTGATTTGGTAAGAAACCATATAAACGTCTGAAGAGTTCCCTAAAGGTTCTCAGCAATCAGCTTTGCATGTTTCTAATACTGATTTTATTGCACCAGCTTCATAATCAATTTCAAATGTGTTTTTCAATTGAATGATTTAAATGCAAAGTTCTGGATTAAACGCTACATGACAAAGTGGTTTGCCTCTCTGGGTCAGTTAGTTTGTCCGCCTGTCTATTTTTTTCCTCCATCCGCCCATCTGGAACCATGATTGTTAAAAAACATGATTTGGTTAAGAGAGACACGGTATTTTAGAGCTATGTTTGCTCAGTTTTGTTGTACCTTTTTTCACAACTTCATTTTGTGTTCAGTCACGTTCTCCACCGTTTAAGCTGTGAACAAGGTTAAAAGCATTCAGAAACAGTAATATAAATATAGTGGTTCTTGTTAGTGGGACCCCTACGCAACTTTGAGTGCTAAAAGGAGCCGCTCTGCACAACAAACCTCCATGTTCCCATGTCTTCTCAGTCTCTCTCTCGTCTCCAGACTTCCTGTCCCTCTTCGTGTCTGTCATTCATCCCCAGCAAGCGTCTCCATTCTCTCACCCACTAAATCACCATAAAATAGCCCTGACTGCGCCAGATCACAGGGTAGAAAGAAAGGGGGTAGTCATAGTTGGATTGCTGAGCTTTGAGGTCTGGTGTTCTTTTTTTTTTTTTTTTTTACTGGGCCGCTCTTTTCAGGATGAGACCCATGAAATCATCCAATAGGATTACGTAAGGCACCACGGGTTCTGCTGCCGCTCCGTCGTGTACGCTGCCATTGTGTTTCTGATTCTCACAGACATCCCGGGTTGTTAGCCATGAAGCCTCTCCTAACACTGTGTGATTACATTTTGGCTTTTCATTTGATTTCTTCCATTGGTTTTTATTCGCAGTTGTTTAAGACTTCTGTTTTTTTTTATTTCTTCAGTTTTCTTTGAGCAGCGATGTAGACAACATGTTTATTTTTTACTCTGTAGTCCATCTGCGACAGTGAACTTGGCACGCAAAAGCCGGTCTGCTTAAACCGTTGCTATTCCTGCCAGGGTCACTGGATGAACTCAGAGCTGTGGAAGCCATGTTTACCAGATAACCCCCGTGTTCAGACTATAGCTGGGCGCCCGCCTGCTCTCGAACACATGGCACAAACTGGTTCAGTGGTGTGAAAACTCAAAAACAAGTTAATATGAATGTAAAACTTCAAATTATTTCCTGTGTCCCTTTCTCAGGTTTTTAACTTTGTCCTACTGAAACTGATTTAAGTCTATTGTCATTTTCCTTTACTGACTATAATAAAGGATGACATATAAGAACTTGAGCATTCAAATATATATTTTAAACAATATTTTAATGCTGCAGTTAAGTCAGTAATTTATAAATATTAGGAGCAAACCTAATATTTACACACTATGCACACCTGTTGTGAAACAGGATTTTCTGTTATTTTCTAGTAGAAACTAAATTGTTAGAGTTGACTTTCTTATATGGCTTTAGTGTCTTATGTTGTTAATGATTTAGTGCAGCTGGTTGTAGCATAATGTTATGTTTCTACTGAATGTAGACCCTAACAGTAACTGAGATTGACATTTCTAAATCCATGACTGATGAATCTTAAAATGGAATTGGAGAGCAGAGAAGCTTGACTTTATTTCAATCAGCCTTCTTGTTATCCGCTAAAAGTTCTGCCCTCTCTAATAGTGTGACAGCAGGAATGAAGAAAATACTGTTTCCCAAGGTTGGATTTTTTAGCTTTGGACCAGCTAGTTTTGATGACCTTTCAGTTTTTCATTCCCTTTTTTCCCCCTCTTTGCCACCGTCTAGATTAAGAAAATCCTGTAAATTTAGTTACTTTGACTAGTCTCAAAGTAACTACATTTACAGAAATTTAGTTATTTTGAACAAACCGTAATAAATTCCCACTGAGTCTCACCCACTCACTCAGATGATACGTGCAAATATCCAGAAATGTCTTTATTCACCTGATCAGCTCCTACTATTCACTCAAAACATTTGGATAACAGTGTTTACCAAAACCAGCTAAGCAAACAAAACAGTATTTATTGTAAGTAGGTAATTTACTTGATCTGCAAATCCAATGATAATCCCATTTAATCTCTCATTTATGTTATTCTGTTGTTTACTGAAAATAGAAATCAGAACCCTTTTATAGTAATCGACCTTTTGGTTTAAGATTTACATCCCAGCAAAACAGCAAAGCTTGCATCGATGTAAGAATAATTAAGCAAATAAACCAGTGTGTTATTGTGACTTTGTTAAACGTGCATGATTCTGTGTATAATATCAGCTATCATATCTACACTGAGGATATAGATTTGCATATTTACAACACAGTCAGCCTAGATACTCTCTTGTCTTTCAGTGTGCGCTGCTCCATGTGAGTGTGTGTGCATGTCAGCGTTCGAGTGTGTGTGCGTGCACAGGCTCGCAGCAGCCACCCTTGCCCCCACCCCTCTCATTAATATGTATGTGATCTGAGGCAGCTAGCGAAGACGGTGTGTGTTTCTCACCCGCTGATTAATGCTGTCTGTCAATTACCTCTAGATCCAACCGTGCTGTGGAGCTTCCCCCAGGACCACACAGACCAGGTTGGAACACACTCTGCTTTTTCTTTTTCCACTCTCTCCAAATCTCTCACTCGTTCAGTGTTACAGACAACCTCTACCGCCAACACCACCGCCACCTCCTCCTCCTCCTCCTCTGCCGTCTCTCTTCCTTTTTCCTCACGCCCGAACTCACCCTGCCTTCCTGTGGTAACCTCCCCCAGCACCTATCACCACCACCGCTCTCCTTCAGGTGCTTCCTCTCCTCCTCCTCCTCATCCCCACCATCCTTCTCTGCCCGACTGTACGTCTGTGGTTGGTAATGAAAAGCAGTGAGCAGGTCTTCAATAAATGGTGAATCTGTAATTATCATGCATCCGTGACAGGAATGCACACCTCTATTTTCTCCTCCTTTTTTTCTTTCCGTCTCCATCTCTTTTTTTGCCTTCCTCTTCATTCCTCCTTTTGTCTCGTATTTACTGTATTTAGTTTCAGTCTGAAATACATTGTCGTCTTTATAAAACAGTTTAAGGTAAGTATTTTCTACTTTGTGCTGCAAATGAAATATTATTAAAAATCTGAATTTGCTGATTATTTTTGTGAGACATATATCAGAGATTTTCTTCATTCGTTTTAGCCGGTTCAGATTTTTCTTTAGGAACTATTTAATTAAATGTATATAAAATCATAAAAAGTGTTAAATTCATGTATCTAAAATGAAGGTCTGAAAATATATTGAACTCGATGGAAACAGTAAGTTGGCCTTTAACTTGTTACTACAGTTAAAATGTAACTATACCATAAGACTTAATTTTTTCCACAAGATCATTTAAGATCACAAATTAGGGAGTGTGACAAAGTTAATATATAAGAAGAAAAGTTCTGATTTGCTGTTCTGTTAGATTGTTAAACCATTCGTTCAATTATTGAACCTTAGAGCTGCTTTTTAGTCGTCTTTAGGTGATGATTGCTTGTTTTTTCTTTCTTTGACTAGAAACAAAAACTAAAAGTGCTTTAGATGGTAACAACTTCCTCACCAGTCTTGTTACCTGCGTTCACTGAATGTGTGTTTGAGGGTGCAGGGGGGGACAAGTTTCTAGCTTACAAGAAGGCGTTATATGATCAGGCTCTAAATCTTAATAAATATTTAAAACTGTTAAGTTTGGGTGACATTTTATGCTTCTGATTCTTTGTTGTCCAAAGATTCACTGAACTGATGTGCTGTATCACTGTAAGCTCTTGAGCCCTCCGACCTGCTACATTACAGCTCATAAAAAGATACAAATAAATCAAGTTTAATTTACACATACCACATATCTGCTACAGTCATAATCATTAATTCAGTTATGTGCAAATCGGTGAAGAAAGAATGCTGTATAATCCTGGGATTTTCTTCCACTGCTGTTTTGTTTCGGTATTTACCTCTGTTGCCTCCTGTCACTTCACTTAGCTGCACTTACCATTGTTGAACATGAACTCTGCATCATTATATTATAAACAACTAAATGGGACCCAGGAACTAAATTATCCTTCATGCCAGTCACAGATTTTAGCAGCTGTCTCGAGGGGACGGTAAGCGCTCTTGATTTGATCGGATTTTATTTGAAAGGCCTGCTCTTTCCCCCTCAAGAAAAATATTCTGCCTCAGCAGGGTGTCTGTTTTATTTTCCCTGTCTGAATTCACCTCCAGAGCAAAACACTTTAGATCCAAGTTGATCAGAATGATCTCATATGCTTTAATGCAGGAGTATATTAGTATAACTGTGTAAGCAGCACATGAGGTTGAATCAGTCTCCTGCGCTTTATCAGCATGTGACAAGTCCTGATCTGTTGTTTGTGGGAGAGTTTCAGTCTTTGCACTGGTGATAAAGTAATGTAGCATATTACATTCATATGAATGTAATGCCCTATACTAATACTATAATTACAATTTAACTGAAAAAAAAAACAATACTGTTAATGGGGGAATTATAAGAAGTTGCAATGTGTGCATATCCTTGAACCGATGCTTTGTGAAACCATGTATTTCAGTGTTTAGTCTTCAGCATGAAGTCTTTCACCATAATAAATCTTAAACTGTCAATATTTTGTCACTTTTACTCTATAAAGCTTTGGACTGTGAAGACCTTTCCAGTTCACACCCCCTGAATCAGATTTAACTCTGCATTCTGGCTATGGCAATTCCCAAACATAACTTTTCCTTTTTTTGTTTATTTGGATGCTGGCATTAAAAGTTTATTACACCTCTACAAACGCTTAAATTCAAGCAGAAGAAAAGCAACTACAGAACATGAGATTGCTACAACCTTTTACCCAGATAGAAAGGTCGAGTAAGAAAATGTCATGAAAATCCAAATGGTAAGCTAAGCTACATTTCAGTTCTGTCAGATTCAAGGTAATCAGTTGGTATGTATGACGTCAAGAAGACTGAAGGCTTAATTTTTAAGTGCAAATGTTTCCACATCATAACTTCCAAACTGCTGAATTTCTCTTTCTTGTAAAAGAGGAAAGAAGTGCAAGGAACCCCCTTTCAGCCAGCTGACTGGCAGTCCAGAGGTAAAGGTTTGGGAAGAGGCAGTGCAGTTTTCCCCCTATCCACTACACTGCTGTGTGAAACAGGACTTTGAAATCTCTGAGTGTTGTATCTTGATGCCAGTGAGCATCACATGCTTAATCTCTATGGGTTTTGTCTAAGTGCAGCAAATAGCAAAAGAAAACCAAACCATGCAGGTTTTTATTCAGCTAAAAGTGGCCAGAGAACAGAAATCGAAGTATTTGACAGATGACTGTAGAAATAAATGTGCAAGGTAACGTAAACAGGTTCAAAAAACACCCGCTGTAGTTTACACAGCAGTCTGGCACTTAGGTTTAAACAGCTCTACTGCTTCTCTGATCCACTTTGAGGAATAAACAGACTTGTAGAAAGATGCTTCAGGCAATTTATATCTGCCCCACAAGAACCAAGGCATGCTATCAGAATAAGACATAAAGAAAAGAAGACGGTTTGAGATTTATACATATCTGAATCTAAGAAAGATGTGTTTGCGTTTACGTGAGCCTCATCCGTCTTGTATCTCCAGCATCCCCACTTCTCTTTCAGTCAGTTGTTTGTGTGCATAAGATGGTCCTTAAGTTGGCTAGTTAGTGTGCTGTGTACAAAGGGATTGGTCTCTTTCCCTCATATACATAAAGGCGGTATTCACAGGCCTCATTACCAGGATTACGGCTCTTTTCCTCCTTTGTGGAGCTGAAGGCTGGAGTCCTCTAGCCACAGTCTCTGTCTTCTGTGGCCTGAGCTGGCCAGCATATGGCAGCAGCAGCCAACAGTCTCTGCAGAGGGACTCAGAGCTCAGAGCAAGGCCTCCTTTTGTTTAGGCCGTTATTGTTGCGCAGCGTAATGACATTTGTAGGCCGTAGGATCGAGGTGGAGGGGTTAGTCTTCCCCAGGGGAGGGAGACGGAAAGAGGGAGGAAGACAGAGCGGGATGGAGGGAGGGAAGGCGTGTAGACAGACAGGAGTGTGGATTATGGAAATATGAATTGATTTTTTTTCTGTTCAGTGGTAGAATAGAAAGCTCAAAGGAGAACAGACTGCAGGCTGGCTGACACGCCGGGGTGGTGCTAGGGAAATCTGAAGTGAGAGGGGCTTGCTGCCTCTTTCTCTCTTTCTCTTCCTGTTTTTCCTCGTCTCTCCCCTCCTCCTTCCTCTTTTCCTCCTTTAGCCCCTGAGACTCTCGATGCCCTGGTCATCTACAGATGCCACTTGGATAGAGATGGAAAGATGTAAGAGAGAGGGAGGGGAAAGGAGAGGTGGCTAAAGCATATATTTGAATCATAAGAGGGTTTTTTTCTCGTCTTTTTTTATGTTTTTGCAAATGAAGCAGACAGATGGAAATCTGTCCGTTTTCTCTTAGATCTCATCCCAAAGTTGTCGAGGGGAAATCAGCAGACAGAACAGACACAGGATACAACCAGCTACATCTAGCTAACCCCTGCGTGGCGTATGCATCGCTGGTGGCCGACTTCTCCTGTGAAGAACAGATGACGATACGATAAACACTCTGCAAGCTTCACAAACAGGGGATCATTTGAAGACTAAGGCTGTTAGTATCTCCTCAGTAAGATGCTCACACAAACATACACTAATGCAAATAGCTGTATGTTTGTGCTTGAAAAGAAAACAGCATGATTGGCTTCAGGGGTGTTATTTCCCCCTAGTCTGTGATTATGTTTCACAGTTAGTGAAATACACTGATTGGACATATTATGGCCATTGATGGGTTGATGCTGCTTTGTGTAGCCCTGTAGCTCAAATTGACAGACATTGATGCTGGGTCTGATAGAGAAATACACAATGCATTACATATTATTGCATTTGGGTCACCAACAACAACCTGCATGAAACTATCACTGCTGGAATCTGGAGTAATAGGAACAAGATCAATCTAATTTTGCTTTACATCAAGAGTATGGCTAGTTAATGTGTATTGCTTGCCTGGAAAACGCATGGCACCAAGCAAAAATGGTTCAGGAATACTTTAACTTTAGTTTTTAAAATGATTAGAAACCTGAAGATATTTGACATGCTTAAAAAAAGGACTGCATTCTTGCTGTTTATCTAACTTCTGTTTGCACTAAATTATGGTATTGCTTCCTGTATGTTCTTTCTCTGTCTTCACACTTTTTCAGTTTAAGAACTGTCATAAAAACTTAACTCTGCATGTTTTTATAGGCTTTCAATGTCAATCTGTTTTAAAATCATAAAGTAACTCTTAATGTTTGCTCTCATCCTCTTTGTTCAGTTCTTTCTTTTTACCTTCATTTTATTCCCATGCATATGTATTCATCTTTGGGTTTACTGTATTTTCTGCCTTGCGTGGTCATCAACCTCCTTACTTCCACAATCCTTATCCTTTTGCCTCACAAAATACTGCTACGAGATATTGCAAATGTAAATTACACACAAATTACATTTATTTTTCTACCAGTCTGGTAGTATCAAGGGAGGAATAAAGGAAATATTGAATTATAAATAGAATTCACTCCAAGGCCCCACATGAACTGTAAACTAAAGTTGATGTTAACTCTCCGTGGCTATTCCGCACATTTTACTGTAATAAGGAACCTTTGATCTTGCTGCTGCATACTGCGCCGAGCTGACTGTACGAGACGCTGCTTTCATTTATGCCAAGGTTGCATGTGAGGGTTCGATACTAAAGAAATATCTCTGCTTTGATATGGACACGTATGGCTATGTATAATCAATTTGTAAAGCTTTCCAAAATCTTCCAGTTCCTTTTATAAGCAATTGTTGACTTCCTGTCATGCAGCTTTATGATCTCAGCGAATTTAGAATATGAGGGCTCTGCAGGGAGGAGTCATTGACTTTATCAAAGAAATTGTTCATATGTTTGGAAAAACAGGCCTGTAGCTCTTATTTAAGACATGCTGTTTAAGTTTTACATTGGATTTAATCGTCTTGGAAGGATAAATGCTTCCTTGCTTCTTTAATCATTAAATTCCTTTCTGATTCAAAGAATTCCGAGTTTAATCGAGGATCCAAAATAAACACTTGCTAAGTGGTAAATACAAACAAATTAGATCACACTGTCCGCCTCTACCTCCGACTGTCCCAGACCCGGACACTTTGGCAATAGAAACGTTTGATCTAACTACAGTTACGTTGTGAAATTCTCTGCATATGCTTACCTTTTTTGCCTGTGTTATAAATTTTATTACATTGTTTATCTATTTCTGTTTAGAGATGCAAGTTATTGATTAATTAATCTAAAGTTGATTGGTTTTATTAATTGACTACTGATTAATTGACAAGTGACAATTTTCCTAAAAAACCCTGAGTTTTCTCTTGTCTAGGGGGATGACCATCTTTCCATAACACAAACGGCTGTTTTCATAATACAATGGATTTTAAAAGAGCACATAATTATATATTTTTAAAAATATTGCCAGCTGTATTAAATACTGACTGAATAAACAGAGAATTGTGGTTTTCTCACTTTATTAACCCAAGACATATTTATAAAATATAACAAAACGATAATTTCTTAGGTTGTTGAAAAGATGTAAAGAATAAAACATGACACATTAGTCCCACATGAACAGAGAGATATTCATGGCAGACTTTACTTGCCACTCCATGCTAATGAAGTGGACAGAAACTGATTGAGCTTGTTGAGTGTTTACATTTCTCAACAGAACCTCATAAAGAGCATTTTGCATCCCACACCAGACTATGTTTGAACCGTTTCTCTTTCCTGTTGAGGGATGCACCCTCCGCCATCTTTGTTTCACTAACAACTGGCTCCATGACCAGTGATGCCCTCTTCAGGGATGGTGGCCAAACTAGAACATTAAAGAAGGTCTAAGCAGATGTTATTAATCCAATCGATTGTGAGAGGTCACAATCGATTGGATTAACTAGTACTAATCAAGCTAATTTTAATCTAACAAATCGGTAATCGATAGTTATTCATGATTAATTGTTTGCATCCCTATTTCTGCAGTTGCGTTATTTTGTCTAAACCACTAGCCACCTTCATTAGATGTGGCTGGTTCTTGTATTTCTGTAAATCCATTACAAAAGCTTAATGTGTCATCAGCCAGACAGAAACACTGAGAGACAGACAAAGATAAGTAGAAGAAAAGAGGAGGACGGTCTCTCGAGGCTTCGTCCTCGGTAGCTCTGTGAGCTGCCCTGACACCATTCTCCATCAGGACAGTCTGGCTGACACGCTGTGATTGGTGGCTGCAGCTCTGTGGACTGACTCTGGATGGGGGGGACTGTGGGGACGGGGGACTGTGGGGTCGATGGGGTTGGTGAGGAAGAGGTGGTCTGAGGGAATGAGGTAATGGAGAGGAGCTCGTGAACATGATTGGTGACTCTGTCCCAGAGGGAGTTGAGTGTTGACCCTGAGGAGAGAAGAAGATGGAGGGTGAGATGTGTTGGTGGTGGAGTCCATGTGGGTGTGCAAAGGTTGGGTAGCATGGGGTCACAGATACTAACCTGAACACAATGATATGTGAGCCTCAGATGATACGCTGCACAGCACCCAAAGGAAGCAGGTGCAAATAAAACAATAGGTACAAGAAAATGTTGTTGAAGTGGTCAAAGGGAATGTTTGCAGTCAAAAGGAAAGCAGCTAAGGTTGTTTACTGGCGGTTGAGTGACTTTGGTAAGATGAAAACTATGCAAAATTAAATAAAATATTTAATTTAAACACTATATTTCAAGTCTTGTCACATATTTCAAAATTGATTTAGACTAGTCCTTTGATGTAAGATATCTTTTGTAGCTCTGGCTGAATGGTCAGTCTCATCCTTCTAGAGGGTGACTAAAGTTATGTGTTGGTATCACCTGACATGGCACCTTCTCCCACAGGGTTGCTTGGTCTTCTTTATGGCTTGTGACAAAGAACAGTTTAGGTTTCTTATGAATTTCCTTTAATAAGGCAGAAATCCAAAGGAAGCCATACCTCCACCACTACTCCTTAAATAATAGTCATCTTACCAACGGATTATCCCACTTGAAGTGTGGAAAGTGTGGAGTTAGTTTTTTTTGCATGTTTTACTTTTTCTTCAAAATTTACTTTGATTTGGTTTATCACATAACATCCTACATACATTAAAGTCTGTAGTTGGAACACACAATGTTTAAAATGTGTGAACATTTGAACAAGGGAATAAAAAAGACATATGAGATATTAAAGGCACCTGCCATCACTAAATATAGAAAAATTAAATAAAAGAGGCACCTGAGAGATCCATTGTTCTTCACAGAAGCCATTAGTTTTAAGGTTATGGCTCTTTGAAAATGGAAAATTACCAGTTTTCCTTATGTTATTGCTATTTTAAAAATGTGTATTTGTGCAACTAAATGCCTGAAAATCTTGTTTAAAATGTGCAGTTTGTAAAGCTACCTGCCATCTCTAGACACTGGTTCCTTTGAGTCCCCTCAAACTGTGACACTGTTGAGTACAAAATAAAGCAACGGCATCATGGTATGAGGTTTGGGAGGTTGGTTTTTAAAAAAAATAAAGGGATCCTGTCTTACCCCTCTGTGTTTTCATGTGTTGAGAGGTCTAAATGTGTGTGTATTTGTTTATGCCTATGATGTCTCGGTGTGTCACAGGGTCTTGTCTTTCCCCTTCACTGCATCCTGACAGCGGTGTCAAACAAGGCCTCATATGATCTCTGTATGTCTTTGAGAATATATCTGTGTATGCGTCTGGGTTGATATTGTTTTTATTCTTCTCCCTAACCCCTTTCACCTAAGATCCCCGAGGTGTTCCAGGGTCCTGCCTAATGGACAGTCTCGCCCCGCTAAGCTGGCCTTTGACTCGGGCACTGAGCTGGATGCCTAACTAGGCCCCGTTGTTGCTCATGGGTCCTGATTGCGCTGACCTCTGGGGCTGGCTTCCTGGGAGAAGAAGGGTGGTGGAGAGGGAGAAGCAGAGCAGAGGAAGTACTTTTACGCCCCGTTGCTCACATCTCTCCAACATCAACCAGTGACTGGCAGAAAAGAAAGTGGGAGTGTGTTTTGGCAGAAGAGAGAGGAGCTGTTAGCTGCTTGTGTTTCCCAAGCTGCAGGTGAACAGGAGATTAACCAATGTGTTTTCTGGTTAAGGAATCCCTGGATGCATGTAGTATTTAAAGTTTTCTTTAAAAGAGTTTTAATGCAATTTCTTGTAGCACAACAGTTGGGCTTGGCTTTTCAACTTGGATGATGCAAAATCTTCAGGCTTTCTTCTTTTTAATATTGACAAAAAACCGTATTTTCCGCACTACAAGGCGCACCTTCAATTAATTGGCTATTCTAAAACGTTTTTCACATATAAGGCGCACCGCATTATAAGGCGCATAACATGGACGCCACAGTTATGTTGCCACCCATCCGGTATTGAACGGGACATGATTTGTTCCGTTCATTACAAATATGGATGTCTAATAATAAAAAAATTGGTCCCGAGTTCTATATATAGCAGTCGGCACTAGTCATTGTTTCACTCACGGTTTTGGTGTTGTGAAATTGTGCCCAACTGCTTTCTGGTTAGCGCAGACCAACCGACACGCTGCGCCGCAGCCTCTGTCTCTCTTCCCCCACGGCTTTAAATGTATAGGTGCTGCTGGTCCCTTGGTAATTCTAGCCAAAGCACCCGGATAAATGTCTAAAGCTACTTAAACAGTCCGATTCCGGTCGGCGAGGAGAGGCTTCCGCGACTGGAATGGGACGGCCGGACGATGGTCACCCGTCTCGGTTCGCGCACAGCATGTTGGTGGAGAACGTGATGCTAGATGACCCGCAGACGACCTGATTATTAGGTGGGTAGGTAG
>CAEGAF010074574.1:0-60019 GCA_903067075.1 Micropoecilia bifurca | reverse complement strand
TATACAGTGGTGTGAAAAAGTGTTTGCCCCCTTCCTCATTTCCTGTTTTTTTGCATGTTTGTCACACTTAAGTGTTTTGGAACATCAAACCAATTTAAACAATAGTCAAGGACAACACAAGTAAACACAAAATGCAATTTGTAAATGAAGGTGTTTATTATTAAAGGAGAAAAAAAATCCAAACCATCATGGCCCTGTGTGAAAAAGTGATTGCCCCCTAAACCTAATAACTGGTTGGGCCACCCTTAGCAGCAACAAGCGTTTGCGATAACTTGCAATGAGTCTTTTACAGCGTTCTGGAGGAATTTTGGCCCACTCATCTTTGCAGAATCGTTCTAATTCAGTTACATTAGAAGGTTTTCGAGCATGAACAGCCTTTTTAAGGTCATACCACAACATCTCAATAGGATTCAGGTCAGGACTTTGGCTAGGCCACTCCAAAGTCTTCATTTTGTTTTTCTTCAGCCATTCAGTGGTGGACTTGCTGGTGTGTTTAGGATCATTGTCCTGCTGCAGAACCCAAGTTCGTTTCAGCTTGAGTTCACGAACAGATGGTCGGACTGACATAAATTTGTTATCAAAGTATTACTGATTGCACTTTAAAAATTAGGTAACTTTATGTTATTAAAGGTAAAGTTTAAACAGTAATGATTTCTTGGTTAATGTCAAGTTGTCATAACAAAGACATTTTGAATAATGTCAACTTTGTATTAAAAGTGTCATAATTTACCGAATGACGCTTTATAACATTCATAAATATTCACGAAGGCTTATTCATGTTCAAGACATGTTATGTCATGTTTATGACAGTGTCATTACCCCCCTTCAAATAAAGTGTTGCCATAAATTCTTCTTGTTTCTGAGTTTGCATCTTTGACTCGACTTTGTATAATGGCTGTCAGAATTTGGAGTCGAAGCTTGCGTCCTGTCGAGACTTTGTCTACGAGACGTCCTCCAACAGACCGGCGCTCCCCGCCGGGCCCTGCAGCCCTTCAGGTTTAGATGCGGGTCCTGAAGTCCAGGCCAGCAGCTTCAGCCCTCCTCCTCAGTACGACAGGTGAGAAAGACGCCGGACGGGAGGAGCTCTATGCGAACCAAGCTGTGTGACGAGTTCTCATGATCCAGTTTTTGGCTTGTCTTTCAGTCTGGTGAAGCGGTTAGAGTTCGGACCGGCTCCTCCCAGAGTGGTATCCCACAGTCCCCAGTCTCCGCAGGGAGGGGTGAAGATCCTGCTGTAAGACGGTTCTACAGAACCTGGTACTCTGAGCTCAGCTCGTCTGCCCTGGTTGAACAGAGAGGGCGCTGTTCTCGGATCAGGAGAAAAGCAGAGCGACTCTGCCCATCAGCGCATGGACTCCTGCTGCCTTAGGCTCAACATATAACCACAGAAAGCTGCTCCACGTTCTTAACGAGCCCACCGCTCGTCTCTTCCACTCGTATCTACGCTGCCGTCTGCGTCGACGCTTTCTGTGACGGATCAAAGCACACCTGACTCTGACTTAGTGAAGCCTCTGCTCCTGCCTATCGATCGCAATCTACAAGGGGGGGAAGAGTGAGGCGACTACAGCCGTCTGGGAGATGAGCCTGGTACAGGGACCAAGAACCTGAACTTGGGTTTTAGCGAACGTGTTTCTGACCAAACTGAAGCTGTGATTAAACAAATGGATATAAATCCATTGGGTTGGGTTTTTATTTTTTTTTAATAACTTAAAATATCTATCCTTAATATTTAATCTGGTTTATCCCAACCTGCTTCCATTTTATACCCATAAAACCATTAGTGTTCCTTTTTTTAATTGAATTAAATACAAGTAGTCATTTAAATGCTCAAATGACACCTGACACCTTTTTTTTTTTTGAAGACCTTGGATTTGCACCCTCTTGATTTGTGATCACAAATCAGTGGAATCAATAAAAGCCCCAGAGTAACCTTCTTCCAGTAGATTATTATTCACACAACCACATTTCCTTTCAGCTGATGATGGCATTTACCGTTAATTTATCGTGAAAAACCAAAAAAATATGTAATGGTAAGGGTAGCAGCATTTTGAACTATGATAGAACAATTTTATTTTGATGCATTTCTTTTAAATTTGGTCGGTCACCATTTTCAGTAAAACCTAAGGCAATAATTGAGATACCAGATTCATAATATTGACTCAAGACTTGAAAGTGTAATATATATTTACTACAGCTGTGCATTTGTTTGGCTGGAAATTTTTCCTAACAAGAGAAATTATTTTAAACTAGGGATGTGGTATGCGGCTCCTTTCAGACAGCTGGTTGGCAGTGTGCAGCAGCACTTCGTACACTTTTAAAAAAACAACCTTTTAACCCTTTTACTGCACAGATTTATTTGCAAGTATATAAAGACACAAATTGTTTTTTTTTTTAATTAGCATAATTTGGTAGAATTTGTTAAAGTGGCTTCTGTGAGTGTTGAATGAGGATCGGCAGGCAGAAGTGGAGTATTATTTCCAACCTTGCTAGATGTAGCTTGAAGCAGCTTCAATAGTCTATAAGGTGGTGCTGCTTAGCAGGGATCAGCTTCTATTAAGGTCTGCAGAGGTTTTAAAAAGATTTAAGATTTATAAGAACCAATAAATCTTTCATTGTTCCTGTGGTTTAAAATATCTTTAATCACATAGATGAGAAAGTGAGTTATTTTTTCTTCCATCCATTTCAATGCCCCTCCTCCAACTATCGCTACACATTGCTGGTCAGGAAGCTGAAAATAAATAAAACAAGGCGAGTGCATTTTTCCTCATACTTCCAGAAAAGACCAATTTGACTATTAATTTTTTCAGTCAAAATAAAACTACATAAGGGAATTACTTCCTGTTTGTAATGTCAGCTTCTTTCCATCAGTGTCGACTCCTTTCATTACTTTGTCTTCTAATGTGAGAAAAAATATTGAGTTTTTGACAGATGGAATTTATCATCTTGCAGATTTACTCATTTTTGCAAAAAATCTATGCTGTTACAGATTTTCAGGCAATTATAGCGTTTAACTTGGCACCCATGCACTTCTGAAAGTACAGGTCTTTTGAGCATCGAGGGTTATGTTTAGAGGGAGGGAAAAAAAGTACAAGTCATATATTGAAGTTTTAAAATGAGCACAGTTCATGAGGTTGTTATGTAAAGGCAATATTTGACATTGTATTTTTAATGGGACAGTGTATAAGGAAATGTTTGCCTGTAAACTGAAAAATATTAGTTTTCAATCTCATCTCATGTTCATACATTGCTTTCTGTATGAGTTTTTTGTTGTTTTTTTTAAATAAAGGAGGCAGATTTGATTGGGATTTAAGCTGTGACAAAACTGCTGACGATGCCTGAATGTAGTTACTGCAATTGAATGGAAATTCTTACAAGTTCAGTTTTTGGTCCAACAGTTCTGATATGTTTAAGTAACAAAATAAAGATTCTTAAATACACCGTTAACTTCTTTTTGAGAAGGTGCATACAAGGCTTGCATGGAAAACAGAAATTTCTGAGTATTTCACACTTTAGGATATTAGTTTGTACAGTGGGAGCATAAATCAGAAGCACTCAAGTCAAATACCAGGTTGTTTTTCTGAAGTTGTTGAGTTTTAGTCTTTAGATTTCATGTAGCTCTTTTAACATGGAGAAACCCCCTCAATACTGTGATCAATAAGCTCAACAAACAAATACATATTTCTACATTTGGCACAAGAACCGACATATGATGGAAGACGCTGAATTATTTCACTAACTAGTATTTTTTCATCAATATGATAAGGAATTTACTTAAAATAAGCTATTGCTTGCAGGTTAATTTTGTGCCAAGATATTTGCACTTGATTATGTTTTTGCAGTGTTGTGTTCTCAAGATACTTGCCATCGACCCATTATTAAAAAATAATCTCGGAAACGACTCAAACCGTCCCTGACGTATTAGACCTGCCACGTTCACCTTTCATTCAGCCTGCTTACAGCTGGCATGTTAAGTTAAACAAATAAATCTCAGTTTTTTTTAGCTCTTTATTTTTGTGCAAGTGGTGCAACAATTAAAGAATACAACAAAGTGTCATGTAAACATTAGCTGATTATATCGAATGAGACTTAATTAGTTTAAATGTGACTGGAGGACAATTGTAGAACATGTACATGTAAATTTGAACAAATAGAAAATAAAAAAAATGTGCCAAGTGCCATATAAACATGTGATTCATGACTGATTTTATAGGAGATAAACCTCGTCTGTCCTCTAGGGGGCAGAATCATGAGCACAACAGAGCACAAGGAAAGGTGCAAATAATGTCAAAAAAGTGGTTTTGAAAACTCTGGGTTAAATATTTGATGGGATATAAAAGTCAGCACTGACTGGACACAGAAAGACTAAACTCTGCACATCCAATCTGAACCCATTTCAGTGCTGCTGGAACAGGAACAGCAGTCACAGGCAACAGGACGACAGGAGTTACACGCCTGCTTTAGATTTTAAAGTGGGTGTCGATTAAAAGGCATTTCTGTGTACAAAACATTACATGAGGAGGAATCAGACATTCAAAAAACAAACAAAAAAAAACAGTGTTTGTTAGAAACAGCAAATCACATCAACGGAGCCACCCGAACAACTCCTCTTTGTGAATATCAAGTCCTTCTGAACGTGTGCGTGCGCTTCAAAAGAATACGCCGTTAACTACTGGAAATGACAAGATAAATGGAAATATATATTAAGAAGTGCCACAAAGGATAGCGAAGCAGGCTTTTGACATTAACTTGTAGGTGACAGCCATCGCCCCTGAACTTTTATGTCTGCTTTTCCAAAGTCCCTCCTATTCTGAGGACTTTGTTCCGTTGAAGTCATTTTGGGAGTCTCCGTCCTCCTCCGAGGCGTCCTCCATCGCCCTCCGGCCTCCGCCCATACGCCGCGGCGCGCTGCTGAAGGACGGCTCGTTTCCGCGCCTAAAAACGCCACAGAGAGACGTGCAGGCACGGAGAAGACACACAGACACACGGTCACATTGAGAGCAGCGATGCAGTCAGCTGGTTAGGCGTTGTGTAAAAAAAAAAAAAAAAAAAACCCAGGCAGGTGTCGCACAATGTACAGGATGTGCTTCTGTTACTGCTAAAGCACGCTGGTTATCATAACTCATTTAAGTCCTTGCTCAGGAAAATGAGTTTGGTTTATGACAATTAAACCAAGCACCGAGAGAAAGATGGCCACCAGAAAACAGGATTAAGGAGAACTCGATGGTGAAATTCCAAATTTGAGGATTTTTTTCTTCCCCTTTTAATTAGAAGAATAATGAGCCATATTTCTCTCAGTTAGGCTCAATGGAAGAAATAAGAGCATTTAGAGTGAGCACGGAGGATGAAAAGATTGTTAATGAATGAGTAATGGTGATGGGGGAACTTTTAATGCAGAGGTACCTGCGGTGTCACTCCTTAGGCTCAGGGTTGCCTCTGCAATAGAGAGGGACAGGATCGTTTTGCTTCGACTCAGCAAATGGAAACATCTTTCATGAATTTAAATGTCCAGGAGTAGTTTTGTAGTGGAGAGTCACTCTTCAGTCAAACTGAACAATTTTCAATCTCAACTAAATCCAAGAACTCTGTTGAAAGCATTTTTTCAAGAAAGTACACAGCTTCTTCAAAACCTTTTATCGCTATTTTTCTTTTAATGTCTGTTGTTTTGTAGATTCATCTTTTTCAGGAAGCTTGCCACTGCCTTGATGTCTAAAAGAAAGTACATAAAGTTTCAGACCCTTGGAACTTTCACTTTTTTTTCCTTCTTACTGCCACAAATTTAAATGTCTTTAGGAGACTGTATGTCAGAAAGTAGCACATAACTGTAAAGTTAAAGGAAAATGATGCGCAACTTGAACAGAGAATCTTTAGCAATAACTGACAATTGTCCGATACTCTTCGATTGTTCGGACCAATTCGACTTTGCCTGATCTTGTTTGCAGTCAATAGGGTCCCATTTTTAGAGACATGCCTCTGAAGACCTGTGGGGGGGGAAGATATTTTGCTACAACTATGACAAAAATGTGTCTCCAAAAAAACATGATTCATCCACAATTTTTTTTAGGGTTTTATTTGTAGAAATTATTAAAGTTGTACTTCCTTTTTCTTCCACATCACAGTTAAACTCAAGTTTGTGTATTTTCTGAAGTCACCAATTTCAGCATACATCAGCAGTGCTGGTACTATGACAAACTGTAAAACTAATTCGAGGACTACAAGTACATTTTCAATGGCAGTGCGTTTGCCAGCTCCTTTTATTAGTGTCGAGGATAAAATAAACCCATAAATGAGGTCAAAAGAAAACCGTCCTACCTGAGTTTGTTCTTGAGGGAGTTGACCTCGCGGCTCATGGTGTCATTGGCCTCGGTGGCTTCATCCAGCTCTCGCTGCAGCTTCCTGCGCGCTGCTGTAGCGCGCTGAGACTCTTCCTCAGACTCCTCCAACTGCCTCTTCAGCTGCTTCATGCGAGTATTTGCCTTCTCCGCCTGGTGGATTAGCAAAAGTAATATCCTAACTGAGAGCATATTGCTTTTTATTTTGAAGTTTTCGCTAGCAAGTATGTGTGAGTGCACAAGGTCATCTCAACAATTGCAGCAGAGAACAAATCTCGCTGTCAAAGCGGCGTTTTCTGGCTAAATCTGCAACGACATACCAAAACTAACACCCTAAACCTAATAACTGCCAAGCATGGTGGTGGGTTTGCTTTGCAGCCATGGCAGCTGAGCACATCGTTTCCCCCTCCAAAAAACTGTATTTATGCAGTTATATCTCACCTTTTCTGAAAGCTAGTGAATCAAAGAATATTTTTGATCATCTGATAGCTGCTGATATTTATTTATGAATTAAAATGTGCTTTTCACCATGACTGCATAGGAAACTTTAGGCATCTTTTTGTTTTTGCATTAAAAAAAAACAACCAAACAAAAATAAATCCTTATTTACTACAGATTGTTTGGGTGTTTTTACCTGATCCTTGTATTGCTCTGATTGTTTCCTTTCATCTTCAAGCTGTATCATCATATCTTTGAGCTTCTTGTCCTTCTGGCGCATGCTCTTGGCAGAGGCCTGCTTATCTCTAAAGTGATAGAAAAGAGTTTTATACCAAAAAAGTGAAAAATGAAACAAGTAAAATGATGTATAAAGTTAGACAGTGATATTTTAAAACCAATCAGACTGCTATTTTGTGCGACTTCAACCCTTACTGTAAATTAAGAGTTATTTAGGTTTGATCAGTGATAAAGACCAGCAGTCAAACAAGCTATGTTTGAAAGCTATACAAGGATGTCATTTTTCCCCAACCTGTTCTCCTGCTCCAGCTGCTCCTCCAGCTGTGCCACCTTGGCCTCCAGGGCAGAGATGGAGGACTTGAACTTGGACTTGACCTGATTCTCCATCTCCTGGAGCTTGGCTTTCAGCTCCTTGTTTTGGCGCTCCATCTGCTGCCGAGCGCTCTCGTTCTTCTGGGAGGCGCTGCGCTCCGTCTGCAGCTCGTTGTTCAGCTGCTCCACCTGATGAAGACAGGCATCCAGAGTCAAGGTTTGGGGCTGGCAGTTTTCACTTCGCCGCGATCCGAGCGGCTCCTCCGGGGTCAGGTCACCTGCTGCCCGCTCTTCCTCAGCCTGTCGTTGAGGATCTCCATGTTGCCCTGCTCCTCCTCCAGCTCCTCCTCCAACTGGGTAATCTTGGCTTCAAGTCGACGTTTCTCATCCGCCAGTGCGGCTCTAAACTCGTGGATCACAGTGAGGAAATGTCAAACGTGCGCTCCCTTTACCCCCACAGACAAAGAAAAGCAGAAATCGTCCACCCACTTTCCAGAGGAGTTGCTCGCCAGCTCGTCAGAAAGTTCGTCTCTCTCGGCCTCTGCCTGCTTCCGGGCTCTTTCGGCTGCAGCCAGCTCCTGGAAACGGATTGGAAGGGCTTCCTGTTACTAAGCATCCTCTGTTGGCAGAGATTCTTTACCTTGTTAGGAATCCATCTTATCACCTCCTGCAATTGCATGAGTTCAGCCTCCAGACTCTTGGCCTTCCTCTCGCTCTCCTTCGCAGTGGACAGAACCTCCTCCCTCGCAGCACGAGCATCGTCCAGCTCCCTCTGGTAGTCCTTCATCTGACCCTGGTTGCAGAAACGCAGATAAAACAGGGAGGGACGAGGTAAACATCAACATGATTTGTTCGTTTGGAACGTTTACGTGGAGCCAAGCACTTCTAGTGTTGTAGTAACTACAGATGGTTGTAGCAGAGTAACCAAGCAAACAGTTGCAGGGCTCCTTCTCAGAGTTTATACTGTCAACAACTTGGGGAAAAAAAAATTCTTTGTAGAGATAATTTATGAATAAAAAAAAAAACATTATAAATCCACAAATGTATCAAAACCTACCAAGACACGGGCATCCATTCATGCTCCATCTCCTCACTCTCACCTGGAGCTTGCGGAGCTGCTTGATGGCCTCGTCTCGTCCCTTATTGGCCGTCTCAATCTGTCCCTCCAGATCCTTCATGTCTGTCTCCAGCTTCTTCTTGGCTGCTGCGGCCTGGGCCCTCTGCTTACGTTCATCTTCCAGCTCCGTCTCCAGCTCGCGGACCTGCAGTCGGTGTGGATCGTCGTTTACCATCACCGATAAAGTGTCTTTCAACGCCAGGTTAAAAGGAATCTGTCCCGGTTCTGACCTGTTTGACCAGTTGCCTCTTCTTCTCTTCTCCCATCTCGTCCCGTCCCTGAAGGTCTCGTTCGAACTGGGCCTTCAGCGCCTGCATGTTGACCTCCAGACGCAGCTTGGCGTCTTCGGCCGCCTGCAGCTCGTCCTCCAGCTCCTCCAGCTGGGTCTTCATCTCCTCCACCTGGGCCTCCAGGCCTCGTTTGGACTTCTCCAGCTCGTGAACCTGCCGTCGGCACGTTTTCAGATTAACTGGGAGGCTTAAAGTCAATTCAAGGCCAAAATCTACTGGCAGATGCTTTAAGAACTAACATTCTTTCCCACATCATCCTTGGAACTGATCAGGTCTTCCATCTCCACCCTCAGGGCCTTGTTGGCCCGCTCCAGCTCCTCTCTGGCATCCTGGGCCTCCTCCAGGGCCCTCGCCAGCGACAGAGCCTTGGTTTCCTTTTCTCTGGCCTCGGCTTCTGCACGATCCCGTTCATCTGCGTATTTACTGGAGATACTCTTCTCCTCGGCCAGCATCTGAAGGTCAGAGATGATGAAATCAAGAACCGTATGCACTTTTATAACAGATGGATTTCCTAAACATTCAAATTTAAACTGATTTCTGTCCAATTTAAAAAAAAAAAAAAAAAAAAAAAGATTTTGTCTTCTGGTTATATTCACCTGGTCAAACTTCTTTTGCTTCTTCTCCAGGTTGGACACAATCTGTCTCTGGTTGTCCAGGTCCATCAATGTGTCCTCCAGTTCCTGCTGCAGGCGGTTCTTGGTCTTCTCCAGCTTATCGTACGCCGAGGCCTTCTCTTCGAACTGAGTGCTGGCCGCCTCAAGGTCTCTTTGCAGTCGCTTTTTCCCCTCCTCCAGAAGCTCTATGTTACCCGACATCTCTTCCATTTTCTTCTTCGCATCAGACAACTGTCAAAAAATAGTAAAACTATGTTGTTTTTACACTCAACATTTTTCTTCATTGATAAAAATAACTGTGAAAAAAAAGCAACTCCTGACCTGGATGTTGAGGGTGGAAACGTGTCGCTCCACGTTCCTCTTGGCCTCCATCTCCTCCTCCAGCTGCTCCTGCAGGCTGTTCTTGTCATCTTCTGCTTGACGCAACTTTGTAGAGATCTGCAGTTTCTGACGCGTCTCCTCGGCCAGCAGCTCCTGCAGATGCACAGCGGCTCAAGAGAGTCATTGCCTTCATCACAACTTGAATGTTGTCCAACCGTTGGACAACATTCACGTCGGAAAACGTTACACACATTCCAGCACAAACCTGCGTGTCTTGGAGCTGTGAAGAAAGGCTGGTCACATCTTTGCTCAGCTTGATGTTCTTGCCCTCTGCTTCGTTCAGTAAGTTTGTTACGCTCTCCAGTTCAACCTGCACAGAGAAAATTCTCTATTTCTGCACCCCGGTACTTTAAAGTTTCCAATTTATTTCTGCACTGGTGCTTTTAAGAATGAAAAAGGGGAACAAAAACAAAACAAAGAAGAAAATAACTTGCAGTGATCTTGGAGCAGCGCTCTCCCAGCTCAGCCTTCTGCTTCTCACTGTCAGAGAAGCGCGACTGCAGATCTGCCACCTGACCCTCCAGCTTCTTCCTCTTGTGCTCCCCGTCCTGTTTGGCCTGAGTCAGTGAGCGCACCTCCATGGTCAACTCAGAGGTTTCCTTCTCCAGAGCTTGTTTAGCCTTCTCCAGATTGGACTTCACCTGAGCAGAGGATGGTGACAACATTAGCATCTACTGGAATAAAAAACAAAACACACAGTGTGCGTGTGTTCAGCGACCCAGGCGTACTCGTTTGGACTGCTCCAGCTGCTCGGTCAGCTCCTCCACAGCTTGGGTGTGTTTCTGTCGCATTTCCTGTATTTGGGCCTCGTGCGTGCGGTTCTCCTCGTCAATGGCTCTCTTCAGCAGGGTCACCTCTTGTTCTCGTTTGGCTCTGCAGACGGACGGCGAGGCACAACAGTTTTTATGTTTTGTTTTTTACAAAGAAAAGCTGTTCTTAACATGTTCATTTCATTTCCATATGACCAACCTTAACTCTTGCTGAGTTGCTGTTGTGTCCAGAGTGTCTTCCAGCTCCGATTTGAGCGCCTCCAGCTCCTCGCCAAGGTCGCGCTTGATCTTCTCCGCCTTGTTCCTGGCCGCTCGCTCCGAGTCGAGGTCCTCCTGCAGGTCAGAGATGTGACCCTCCAGCTCTCTGATCTTCTTCAGAGCATTGTTTTTCTGGGCCGTCTCATCTTCTAACCTGAGAGGAATAAAAGAGTGAACCTGGTGTCAACTTGAACTCAAGCCAATATTTGGATACTTTTGACATTTTACTCACCACTGTTCTCAGAATGGATAAATAGCATCTGAGAATGTGTAAAACCTTGAAAATTACTATTTAAAGTTAAATTTATAAAATAAAGTTAAATTTAGCTCCACCATTCTTTTAATTCTGGCCAGGCAGATTCAATTTATATGCTGAAATACTTCTGAGAGAAATCAGCTTAACTTGCTCTTATTTAGGACAATCTGAATGGAGGTTGTGGAATTCAACTGAAAGCCAACCTTTTCTGATTGTTAGTAAAAAATCTTTTTGACACGACGTACCATTTTTCTTCCACTTCATTAATAGAGCAACAGAATTATGCCCATCACATAAAATCGAATAATACTTTATAACAAGAAAAGAAAAATCAGTAAAAGTCCAAGGGGTCTGAACGTTTTGCAAATGCAGGGCGTCACCTGGACAACGCGTTCTGTAATTCTTCCTCCTTCTTGGCCAGCTGAGCCTTAAGGTCGGCGATCTGGGCCTGCAGGTCGGCTATTTGCTCTTGTAAATCGTTGGACTCTGCTTCCAACTTGCGCTTTGCCTTATCTAGCTCCTGCCGAGTTTTTTCTTCTTTCTTCAAGCGGACTGGAACGACAGAAAAGTCAGCTCAGCAATCTCTTTGTTAACCTTTTTTTTTCCACGCTTGGCAGATCTGACTTGGATTACCTTCCAAATCCGAGATCATGGACTCGTGTTTATTTTTGAGCTTTGTGAGGTTTTTGGATTTCTCCTCTTCCTCTGCCAGATTGGCACTGAAATCAGCAATTCTTTCCTCCATCAGCTTGCGTTCCTAAAAGGCCATCACCAATAAAACTCCCTCAGTGTGTGTCAGCCAGAAATCTGGAACAAATTATTCTGGGTTTGCAAACCAGACCTTCAGCAGTTTGTTGTTTTGGTCCTCCATAACCAGGATGTCGTCCTCCAGCTTTTTTATCTTCCCTTCACACGTCACCTTCTCCAGCTGCAGCTTTTGACGGGCATCTTCTTCTTCTTCCAAGTGCTCCTCCAGTTCCTTTAGGAAAAAAATCCCCCAACAGCCACTGGTTTCATCACCTGCCATTATAGACAAATGAGCAGAGAAGTGATGGATCAGATCAGACCTGCATCTGCTGCTGCATCTTCTTCTTGTCCAGCAGCAGCGTCTGAGCACGTTCTTCCTCTTCGTCCAGCCTGGCCTCCATCTCATGGAGGATCTCCTCCAACTCCTGCTTCTTCGCTGCCAGGCGGACCCTCATCTCCTCTGCCTCTGCATACAGCTCGGTCTCGGCCTGGAGCTGCTCCTGCAGGGCGTTCCGCTCCTCCACAATCTGCAGGGCACAGGGTCAAATACTCAGTTCTTTAGGTTTGCTTACAAGACGAAAAGAGAGGCTTAAGCAAGCTGGAAACGTCATATCTAAATATCTAGCAGAAAGATCTGGAAAACAGATTGTAAAGCATGTGGTTGGTTGCATCATCCTTTACCTGAGTGTGTTTCAAGGTGATTTCTTTTAGCTCAGATTCAAACTTGGTCGCCACCTCTTTGGCTCTGTTCAGCTCGTCCTCCTTCAGACTCATCTCCTCCTCTTGTCGGGTCACTTGCAGCAGAGGCTTGACCTGTAGGAAAAGTATTTTTAAACTGATGTTACATTTAAAGTCGTTTTAAATCATTTAAAATCATTTATCCAGTTATTTCCAGGTAAATTAAAACAAATGTATATGTTGTGCACAAAAGTGCTTAAATGAGTATGTTTGTAAGTGACAATGTTTTGTAATTTAACTCAATAAGGTTTATTTAGAATGTTCATGGAGCATACAGCTGCAACATTACCCTCAAAAGCTTTCCATGCGTGCACAAGGGAAAACTTTTTCTGTTGAAGACATACATTTGTGCTGAATTATTGTTGGTAAATTATGCCTCTCTATCTATTTTAAGCTTAATTTAAACTGCAAGCTTGTGGCTCAACTCCAAAGCAGATTATATTGAGTTGTTACTGCATCAAAGTTCTGGTATTACTCTGCAGAACCTGCTGCAGGCAGGGAATCTCCAGCTGGAGAAAAAAAGAAACTGATGCCGACATGTTTCATCATGAGGAAGGTATTTAAATAAGTTAATATTAACTCGTGCGAGGAAAACTCAGAACTAAGGATGTCATTAAGGATGTTCTTGCACAACACTGAAAATAAGCTACAAAACAAGCCTACACTGTAACATTGTTGTCCGTTATTAGCAGACCTTTGTGAAGAGTCTCCACCACTGCCAGTTCCTGAGTTTAAGGTAAGCGGCACAGTTCCTTTGGATCACTTTCATGGCCGTTAGCTGCTGCTGCCTCTTGGCAAATGCCCTTTGAAAAAGCAGTTTAAATAAAAAAGAACATGAAATCATAAATGTAAAATCATGTTAATGTTGACTAAGAGCAGAAAAAAAGCTTGTGCGCTCCCTACTTTCTAGCTAGGAAGCCTCTCGCCTGAGCCTGGAAAGCGATGATGATCACGGTGATCTTGAGATCTCTCTCCTCCTCCAACTGGGCAAGCACTCCAGTTCGGAAGAAGATCTTACTCTGTCCAATCCTGTACAGGTTGGGGTCCAAGTCAAGATGCTTGATCTGCACAGACATAAGATTTTAATAGGACTTTTCAGAAAGAGCAGCGGGATGAAGGTTGCTGTGAAGATGAGATTAAAAGTTTTAATTGTTCCCACCATGAGGCAGCAGGCTTGTTTGCCATCCATGAAGCCTTTTGGAATAGCACTTGCAGCCAAGATTTCATATCTGTACAGAGATAGACAGAAGTCGCAATTACCCAGATTTACATCAAGACCGATACAAATGGTTTTACACAGACCTTTGACGGAACTCCTGGAAAACAATTCGGTTTGGAAAACCTTGCCGACAGATTCGGATTCCCTCCAGCACACCATTACACCTGAGCTGCTCGAGCACCAGGTGTGCATCCAGCTTTCCTGCCTGAAAAGGTTCGATTTTAGTATTTTAACAGCGAGAGCTTTAGTATATGATGCAAAAGCTATCCATTGTGCTTAACCCTCTTCTCGTGGTTCGGTATGATGCATCTGACAAAGTTGGGCTGGGTGTTGTGTAGTGTCGTCATGAGTTTTGCCAGAGACTCCTTGTAGAGCTGTCCCACAGTACGAAACATTCCTTTCTTGGTTTTTGACCCACCTACGGTGCTGTCCGTCATCTTGGCTATTGTGTCCAGACCAACCACCCGGTCCGCTGAAGAACAAAGCATAAACAGAGCTTGCACATTTACACAATATGTACGTTTCTATAAGGTTAAAGTAGGTTCACTTATCAGGAATAATTATCTTTTTGTGTATTTCATATCTCACAGTCTTTCCAGAGGTCCTGCACAAATTGGCTGGAGGAGTTGTTGAGCAGTGCTGTGACATTGTCATTTAGAGGGTCCATGTTCTTTGTCAGCCAGGCTGTGGCATTGTAATCTACCTAAAAAACAAAATCATTACACAACCTAAGTGGATTGTCCTTCTTCCTATAAGGTGAAAGCAATTAAAGAGGAAACGTTTTTCAGCAATACAGTGCAAAAAGTTTTAATCTAGTCTTCAGAGAAATACATATTTGCTTTGTTAAAATAACTGGAAGGTATGAACAGTTTGATAATGAACCAATTATAAACCAGCTTTCTGTCACAAAGAAGCAACCTCAAGTCGACTTAACTGGCCTCAATGTATGAAAATTACAAAACGACAATGTGACAAACATAAAATACATACTTTAGCTCCGAAAATCATTTAGAAAGAATCAAGAGATGAACATTTGGGAAACAGTATATAATGAACTGAAAGATCTTTATTACAAAAATGTAAAAAAAATAAAAATAAAAAAAAGAAGAAAGAAAATCACCCAAATAAAAAAAAGAAAATCTTTGAAAAACCTTCAGAAGCTTTACTTATAAAAAAAAAGAGACCATTTTAGATTAAAAGAAAATCTTCCTTCTTCAGCGCAAAGTATTTTAAAAAAAATACATTTGTGTCGTTTCTTCACATTCACCTTTCCAGCATAGTGAAGAATGGAGAACTCGGTTTTGTCTTTGAGCTGCTTTGGTTTGGCAAACTTCACATGGCTTCCTTGAGTATTCATGAGTTTCTCCACAAAAGAGATATCTGTGGCTTTTGGGAACCAGCACTCTTCATCCAGCAGGGCCAAGATGCCTGGAGGATTGTTCTGCAGAGGATACAAAACAGGACTTAGCAGTAAAACAACAACTAACAACTTTTACATTTTAAACTTTCTCTGTGCGTAAAAGTGAAACTTGTTGTTGCAACATGTTCATTCCACTGGCTATTTTTAACGTGTCTGTACTCGTTACCGGCCTCTCAATGAGCTCGATGCAGGGCTGCAGGTCAAGTCCAAAGTCGATAAAGTTCCACTCGATGCCCTCCCTCTGGTACTCCTCCTGCTCCAGGATGAACATGGTGTGGTTGAAGAGCTGCTGCAGCTTCTCGTTGGTGTAGTTGATGCACAGCTGCTCAAATGAGTTGTCCTAACACACACACACACACACAGCAGAAGCTGCACATCGCATGTCCTCCATCTGTGCAAAGCATTTGTTGGCATGCAGTGATAAAATGTGACTGATAAAAATGTTTATACCTCAAAAATCTCAAAGCCGGCAATATCAAGGATTCCCAGGAACGAGGCTCCCTGACGTTTGGTCTTGTCCAACGTTTTGTTGACGCGGCCCAGGATCCAGCGGAAGAGTCGCTCAAAAATGGCCTTAGCCAAAGCTTCGATAGCAAAATCAGCCTAATTAAAAAAATAAAAAAATAAATCCACAACTAATCAAAAGCACTGACTGTAATAATGACTTCAAAATGAACCTGTAGTGTGTAGTTTAATTGGTTTTACCTGCTCTTTGGTTTGTGCCTTCTGCACCACTTCTCTGCCCACTTTGATACGAGGGGTGAGGATTGCTCTGGTGAAGTCCGTCACGTTGATGCCCTGCAGGTGGCAGACCTTCTGCGCAGCTGGGGACGTGAGGAAAAAAAAGAGGTTAAGTAATAAAACCAACAAGCACAGAAATTTGTAACGAAAACATTATTCAACTTGTTGGACGTAAAAGTTTCTAACCGGTGTTGTCCGGCATGGTGGCCTGCTCTTGATTCCTCTCTTTCTTGAACTCAATGTTTCCCAGCTGCATTACCGTGGAGCAAACCTTCAATATATCTGCATCATTAAGAGCAAACCCACAAAGTAGACCGATTAAGGTGCAGCCGTTGTGTCAGATTTGCACGCATCTCCATGCACAGGAACAGAAAAGCTGCCGTTACCAGTTCTTTCCTCCTCAGTGAAGCCCATGATGTCCATCGCCTCCATGGTCTCCTCGAACAGTTCGTCGTCTTGCTGTCCAGAGATCTGAACGTGGCCCGCACTCAGGAAGCGGTAATTACTGAAGGGCTCCAGAAGAAGGTCCTCTGATGATAAAATAAGCAAAACAGTAAAAAAAAAAAAAAATTACTTCATTGGGAGCATGCTCAACTTTCATTTGTCTTAAAAATGTTTTCCAAATTTGCAGCTCCTTGTTGGTATACTCTTAAGTACGATGTAAGAACCGTTTAATAAAGAATCTTAAAGATAATAATCATCTAACCTTTCAGTTTGTCTTTGGCGCCAGCGATCATATAGTAGAAGATGTGAAAAGCTCTTTCTGTCTTTGCCTGCCGGATGCACCGGGACTTTTCCAGCAGGTCTGAGAGCAGTCCCTAGTTGAGGATCACAAATATGCATTCAGAGTAAACGGCATATAGATCCCTATTCTCCCCCTTTGAATTATGGATTGAATATGAAGAAGTTTGTGTTCGCAACAAACTACAGAAAACTTCAAGCGACATGACTTCATATGCAAGACACAATCTACTAGCCGTCATTTTAATCTCTTCTGTACTTCTGTTAAAAAGAGTTGTAGCGCAATGAGACTGCAGGTGGGTAAGTAGCTAGAATAGCTGCAAAAAATCTCATTAAAAAGGATACAAGTCTCAATGTTGGCTCCAACGATGTAGCCCGTCACATCAAAGTTAATGCGGATGAATTTTCCCTGAGAAAGAGAGATGAAAAGGAAAAGTGAGCTTTCCATAACAGACTGGAAGATATCATACATAAAATATATATTTCATTAAACCACAAACTCACAAATCGAGAGGAGTTGTCATTTTTGATGGTCTTGGCATTTCCAAAGGCCTCAAGGATGGGATTGGCCTGTAGGAGCTGCTTCTCCAGCTCACCCTGGTGACAGAAGCAGGTGACTCTCGGTGAGTGTTTACCACGATAATGACGTGGGATAAGAGGAAGAAGGCATCATATAATTCATCTATTTGATCCGCCGCTATGAAGGCATTTTATAGTGAGCAGTAAAAGGCATAATTACACAGAATCAAGACAAGTCTGTATTAGTTTACGGAAACTTATGTGATAGATTTTCATGTATTACAAATTATCCAAACATATTTTCTGGAGATGTTATTTGTTTTCAGCAGAAGTAGCTGAGTGAATGTCTGTAACCGAGGCGGACAGCCCATCACTTTGAATCGAGATAATCCTCCTGATCAAAGTGGCTCCTTTTGTCTGCATCGATGTCAGGAGCTCAGGACCTCTACATAAACTGTCTTAATTAAAAACACCCACTGTGTAAATGAGCTAAAGCCCGGAAGAGAAAGGAGGGAAAAAAGAAAACAATATAAAGAAGTAGCTCTTTAGATAGACAGTAACTGATTTATAGTCAAAGTTCATTTTAAAAAGGTCTCTCTTATTTGAATCCCTGGAATTTATTTTGATCTTGTATAAATTTGAGGTTTCTGGAAAAAAAAAAAACTTCTGTACCAAATGTGGCAAAATAAAAACCAGTCATGTTTTGGGGAAAAGGAGAAAATACAGACCCACTGATGATGTGCTGTTCAGAGTTCAGGAAAACTAGAAAACAAAAGGAAGAAGACAGAGCACAGCAAGGTGGAAGTAAAGGGAAAAACTTGCATCTCATGAAATGTAAATATAAACTTTTAAGACAGATAAGCAGCAGGAGTCAAAAAGGCCTGAAAAGAACAGAGAGGAAAAAAGTAAAAGTAAAAATAAAACATTCCTGAAACTATTTCTGTTCAAACTGTGGGAGCTTCTGGTACTTGGAGGAAAGAATAACCAAGCAATATTTCCTATAGACACCCAAAACGTGTGAGAGAATAGCAGAAAAGAAGTTACTCACTTAAAAAAAACCCAGAAAAAGATTTTAGCCATGATCACTAAAATCTTTCCCCCCCTCACTAAGTAAAGGCTTTTAGGATTAAATATACACCACATCAACAACACAACCAGGAAATTCACACAAGAAAGTAAAAAGCAAAAAACTCCATGCAACAAGTGTAATAAAGTGGAACGACACAGGAAATAAGCTCTGAACACAAAGTACAAAAAGAAAATGTCGGAAATCTGCAGTATAAAGCATTTCTGCTCCTTGTCAGAGCAAATGAACATCAGTTGGTTTAATCCTCACTGAAATCCCATCAAATCAAAAGCATCTCATGATGGGTAAAAACGGAGAACTCAAAAGCTTCAAAACTTTACTGTGGCAAAAAATTAATGGCACTAGTTTCAGATTGCTTTAGAAATTTCTTAGCCATGAGCAGGTGCCCCGAGGAGTCGGTTTTAGAAAAACCTGGAGGCAGGCACCGTTCTCCTCCCGCCCTCCCCCCAAAAAAACAATATGAAATGAACTCCATGCACACTCACTGCTGAAGGATGTTAAAGTTTACTGCAGAACATTTGGACAATCCAATGAACTAGAGGGAAAACAAAGTCTGGTCATAGGAGACCAGAATTACATTTCTGAATGTAACAAAATGCACCGTGTTTGGAGGACTAACTGGAGCCAAAGGTCAAGTGACGGTGACGTTTGGGTTATTCTCAACAAGGTGAGACAAGTGTGGATTTCAAACCAAAACAGACTAGAAAAACACCAAAAGGAAGCTTTTAATTGGTTTCAAAGCCAGACAACAAAGCCACTGATGTCCCAGCCAATCTGACTCAAACTGAAAAACCTATGAAAGTGTGGATGAATCTGTTATTTCACCTTTTCTACCCTGTACTAGAGACATTTTCAGTAAATGTCTCCTACACTTCTATGCTGTGTGACTTCACTGATTGCACCCAATTTATGGAATATTTTTGTTTTGGTGTGATTGTGGCAGAAATCTGGTGTAAGTTTCATACCAATGGCCACAAGGGGGGGAGAAAAAAAAAAGAATCACTCTACTGAGAAAAATTATTTTTTTTGCTTCATCAATTTGTATGAATCCTCCTTTTTAGCACCTTTTTTTTTTAGGTAATGTCCCATGGTATGAACACTTTCAGAACCTGTCAGATAAAACAATAAAATCTATGTAGTTATGGGATCCGTTTAAAAAATGCGATATCTGGCAGCCATTCATATCTCAAGTTGAAATAATTTTGGCAGATAAATTTGTGTAAATGTCAAATGTTAGTTGTTTCACTCATGCATGAACCTGTACTTTTCATGGGGTGTTTAATGAATACAAGGTGGATGCATGTCGGGGTGATGGATCTGGTATAAGAGGGGTGGCGTGGGAGGGATTTTTGTTGTGTGTATGTGTCTTTGTCACTGTTTTATGAGGTCTATGAAAAAAAACTATAAAAAGAAATTGATAAATAAAATCTGCAACAGAAGAGTCAGTGAACACTTCCCTTGTACCTCACAGGGAAATTATATGCTTAGGAGTCAAGAGGTTGTTGGATTTTGACAGACAAAAACAGGAGATGGGCATGCTCACACTGTGCTCGATGATCTGTGAGAGACTCTTTCGCTGCTGCAGAGAGTTTGGTTTGATCTCCAGCGGCAGAGAAAACCACCAGTTTGACAAAAATCCCGTCTCAATTTAGGAGAAGGGGCTACGTTCATCACTGCGTGTCAGTACTCTACTAACCATCATGCAGTCTGAACAAGCCAGTCGCCAGAGTAAAACGTAGCATTTTCTTTTAGGAGGACTTCCAGGAAGTATGCCATCATTTTATTCCAGCGAGGAGGCTGTTCTAAATAAGCTATAGCTACTAGTGAGAAATGTTGAAAAAAACACCATCTGATTTTAGAAAACTGGACACCCTGGAGGTATAATAACGCCCATTTGGTGACACTAAACTTCATGCACTTTTCAAATGGCACACAGAAAAAAAACAGCACACTTCAGGCATTCCCCTTTACTCACGTATGCAAACTGTGATCCTGTTTGTTGCTATTTGAAGGAAATATACAGAATTAAACTGGGCAGGTTTCCTTTAAGAGTGAGGGAAGTGACTGACGGATCCGAACACAAGTTCTTCACACTGATACCTACAGCGCTGCTGTCCTTTTTGCCTTTGTGAGACGAGGCCACAACAGCCAGATACTGGATGACTTTCTTGGTGTTCTCTGTTTTCCCAGCACCAGATTCTCCTCTGAAAGCGGGGGAAACAAAGTAAGAGCAGGATTAAGAGATCCCAAAAGAGAGAGAGAGGGAGAGAGAGAGAGACATAAGGATAAATACAACTGACAGGATTTCTGTTCACAGTTCAACAGTCAAGTTTAATTTGATGGGAATCATGTGCTGCAGAGATAACTTCACCATTGCCTGACCCAAAGTAAAATCTGACTTGCCGTTATGTAATCTGATCCTTTGATAAGGTGGAATTTTTAAAGTCTGGAAATTCAGATGATCTGGGATTATTTAAGTAATTTCAGTCTTTCGGTTTAGCATTAAAACAGGACAAGTAGGGATCAAAATGCAAACGTTTGCCAACACCAATCATGGGTATCAGGTCAAAATGATGATACAGTGGTATGCATCCTATATTTAGATAAATGCCACTTTTCAAGTCACAATCAAAACATGGTTGTGGGAAATCAAAAACAACCTGGAATAATTCTGCCGTGACACAATTACTCCTGTAATAAAAATTAGCAGAGATCATTTAAATGAGATGTTGTCCTACCAAGAACTTTACTTTTAAACATTCTCAAGAAATTGGCAACAAGGTTGAAATTATTCCAGAAGCTTGATGTTTGCCAGCTTTATTAGTCAAATAGTTTATATACCTTGTTGGGTTTATTGCCCCTTTAATATAGTGTTCAGGTTTTAACCATCCAACCCCCAATTTCACCCTCAACATTAAAAAGAAATATCTTCAGGATGCAAAGGAAAGCGCAAGAACCGCTAGCAAAGATTGACTGAAAGGATGCCAACACCTTCAGGTTTGACTGACATTTACAGAGGCTCACATGGACGAGGCAAATATTTTCTGCAGATAGTTTTATGTTCAGAGGAGACAAAGATCAGGTGTTTGTTAAAAGCTGCAAGGGTCACAAGGACAAAATAAAAGTTTGAAGGAGTCCAGGTGGCTTTCAAACTTTAACACACCATATCAGGCAGGCCAAACTAAGGCTCGTTACTGGTCACTTACAAATCTCTTTTGGATCTAAATGAAAGTAACGGGAAGGCCATCAGACCGCTCTAACCTGAAGTATGTGCTGCTACGCCTTTTTAAAGTCACTCAAATGTTTTCACAAAGGAACATGGACAGATTCCTTTCCTCCACACAACAAACTTGGATACAGGAGCCTGATTAAACCCAGAGTCGTCAGGCAGAGGACACGTGCAAGCTTGTTCAAGGGTCCTTAAAAGGCATGGGAAACTCTGTTAAGCTTTGGCAGCTCTGAGAGGAATCCAACTGTGGTGTCATGTTTAGGCTGAGTAAGGATGTACAACAGCCAGACATTTGGGAATACGGATTAAAATGCATCCAAGATTTTCTCCTGTTCATTAATTTTTGACTTGTCATCACTGGAAGTGACTTGACACTTCCAGCAGCAACCTGGAACCTGGAAGTTTCTCGTGTTGAGAAACATTTATATTGCCTTTTCTATGGAGTTTTACTTTTTCCTTTTAAAGAGGAAAAATACCCACATTAAAAAAACATTTTTAGACTTTAAACAATATGCAGACAGACTGTTGAGTGTCAGAGCACAAATATGGCAATGCGGTTTTGTTTTTGCTTTTTCAGATAAAAAAAAAAAAGTTAAATATCATTGGGGTGAATGTGTGTGGGAAGCTCCTTGTACTTTATACTCTTCATAGATTTCACTCTTATGTCCTGCCTTGGCCTCTTCCAGCTGTCCATTACACCAGGTTTCCATCTGCCAACTTTTGCCGCAACCCAGAGTGCATATAACATTTTGGCACTTCAGAGTCCAGCAGCCATCATTATTTAGTCTCCTTCAAGCCTCAAGAGTGACAAAAGAGAAGGCAACTAAGGATATTTTGCAAGCAAACTTTTTATACTTTCCACCAAAGCTGATCTTTCCATTCTGCATTATTAACATTAGTATTATTATCCAGAGAAAAAGAAACCATGACATTGCTGATATTATGTCAACATCTACAAAATGCTTTTACTACATTTCTAACCATTTTCCACGCTAAACTGAGTTGAGGGATATTATTTAATTTTAAAAAAATCTATTGCCAAATATTTCCACTTATTACTCCAAAATTGTAACATTAACTTGTCATAAAATATCACATAAGACGCAAAGTAACCAGTGAATATTCACACATGTTCAGCGGTTTTAAAGCAGAGGCCTGTTGAGGTTTAGAAACCACAATGGTTGTATAAATACAATGTTTAAGACAAGGTCAACATTCTGACAGCTTCTCCCTCTATACACCTTTCATTCATGCTCCACACAAATTTTCCCTCATTAGCGTTAAACATCTGATATTTGCCTGCTGGTATAGAGTTATCTAAACTTTTCCAGTTTCCCTCTGATAAGGAGGCATAATCGCTGAGGAAATTGCTTGATGGGAAAGAATGCACTGCATCCTGGTTGCAATAAATTAAGAGCAAAGATGGGGAAAGCCTTTTTCTCTCATCTGGTTCAGTTGAACTCAGGACACCGAGACGTTTCTGTCCAGATATTGAATGAAGTTATGCAATCAGATCTGTCTGAGCTCACTTTGAAAATGGAAACATTAATTATGTATTTTATGTAATCTGTTGATGTGTGCATTTCATTTGTACAGCTAATTTCCTCCCCTGCCCCTCGTCATTACTTTAAGTAGTTGCATGCAACACATCTGCACTGCCACTGGATGAAGCTGGGACATGACATTCAGCTTGAATGATAAACCTCTATTATTATATTTAAATCAATTTTTTTCAGTAAATAAACAAGCCAAAATTTAATTAAATATGATGCACTGATTGTCTCTGGATGTCTCTGCAACTGTTAAAAAATTCTCAATAATTTGTTTAGCACAAATAAACAGAGCTGAGCCCAAACATTTGGAGAGCTAATCTGGTTCTCCCATCAGAGTTCAGGACACATTTCCTGACCAAATCCCTGAGTGACAAGCAAGGACACGGCTCTCCCAGAGAACTGCAAAAACTTTAGCATGAGGAGACATGAAAAGAGTTTTCATTGAAACTTTTTGCCGTTTCATTTATTTTTGGCATCTGGTTTAGATCTCTGCTTGCATCAGCGTTATGCGACATCAGGTCACATTACGCAACGTAAACGCGAGAGACATTTGGAGTTTGTTTCACTTACGTGCAGAGAATGGACTGGTCCTCACGATCTGCAAAATCAAAAAGAGTGGCTGCATTAGATATTTATAGCAAGCGATTCAGCAGCATGTGAACAATGGGATGAATTCAGTTCATCTGCAAAAGAACAAACTAAATGCTGTTTAGATGGTGGTAACGGAGGCTCTCGTTTCGGTTCATCGATGGGGTAAAGGGTCTGAACTTGCAGTGGTGAGACGAAACATTTCCTCTCAGACAGATTTGTTGTTTTTGCTTTTTTGGTCACACTTGGATGTTTCAATGCAGCTCAGTTTATTTACAGAGCACCAATTTGTAAAAAATACAACAGCTAAAATAAAGGCCACATTGCATGAGAAAAAAAAATCCTCTTTATATAGAGATACAGTTAATTCAGTCCAATCATACAGATTCAAAGTGACATCCATGCATTCCAGTCAATGATAGTTAAATTTATTGGCAACGGAGAACGTTCCACTCAAAGAAAAATGCAAAGTGTGCATTTACATCTCACACACTCTTGATCAAAATGTGTTCTGGTCTGCGCTTGACTGGCAACTCAATAACATAAACAAACCACAACATTTACCGACCACAAGCTGGTCTTTCTTCATCCAGAGTTTCCATTCACTGCACTAGCTTGCATAGATAACCAATCACAAACAGCAAAGCAAAATACTGCACCAAGAAGCAGACCTAACTAAACAAAAACACAAGAAAACTTGATATATTTGAATTTTGTACCCTGAGGATATTTAGTCATGCATACTCAGCATTGAACATTTATTTCAACTTACTTTACTTTAAAATGCAACTAATATTACAAAAACAAAACTCTAGTGTTGTTTTATTGGATGTTAAACTTTGTGCCAAGAGAAATTTGGAAGTAAAAGGAGTCTGTAAGAGGGTAACTGTTCCTGCACAGCACTATACATAAGTCACTCCAAATAAATGGCATCCAACTCTGATACATTCAGTTCAGTTCTGTTTATGATACAAATGCAATTTGATTAGCTTTACAGCACTCTAAAAATACCCCTGTGTGAAGGTCTGAGATTCAAGTGATGTGAAACTAACATTGTGCTGCCTTTTGTTTAGTTAAGTTGGATCAGCAAAGTTTCGAAAACCACACTAAAGCACCTCCTGGAGGATATTTTTGTTACGTTGCCATAGCAACAACCTAACAGCTCTGAAGAAACTGATTGTCTTTATTCGTTGTGTCTTAGACAAGATTTGTTCTTTACGATGGCCAAAGTGATGGTAGTGGTCAGAGGCCACTCTTCAATAAACAACTAAAAAGAAAGAAAGAAGTTTGGTTATTGGAGCGTCGTTGTCTGGCTGTCTAGCGGCTGAAAAGATCGAAAACTCAGGGCGAGGACAGCACAAACATCATTCCACAATAGTTTTTATCTAACCTACTAATCTGTTGGTTCATGCGATTCAGTCCCAGTATACAAAACGCCTCCAAGCTCGATGCTGAATAGTTGAGAGCAACTGCTGGAGCATAACTTCATTTAATGTTTAAATGTCCAGTCAAAAACTAAGTTTCTTCACAGATCTTCCCCACATATAACACAAGCCAGTGCAGAAGTTGTTCGTTAGTGCCAACTTGACTTTGGCCACTTCCCTCCATTCCTCGTAGGCAGTCACAAAACATGCAGCCAGTTCCTACTCCGCACTTCCTAATTAAGGCAGAGGGAGAGGGAACGTGCGACGGTCAGATATGTGCGTTTTTGAACACTATCCAAAAACACCGCTCACTCTACAAAACCTAAAAGGGAACAGAAATGCTTAAACACATCTACAAAACCAAGTCAGACATATGGAGTCAATGCGATTGTCAAAAAAGGCCGGAGATCTCTACACCTGTAAATATAGTGGGGAGCACAGAGGAATAAAACAGTTTTCTGCTGCAATGAGACACCAACTCCCTTCTGGGAAGTTCACATTTTTTATCTGCTGCACATCAAAGAATGAAGGGTAATTTTGGAGGCCTGGGATCTCAGCCAAGCTGGAGGCTGAATGTTTCAAAGCTTAGGAGAGTTATCTGAATTTGTGGTAGTTATGACTCCAACATGAGAATTGTTCCTGCTGGACTAGTCAGTGTGAAACATCCCGCTTCACTGGTTTCAACTTCATGGGAAATACAGCCAGCATTAACGCCACAAAAACTTGCCATAGGGGCAGATTTATGTTTCATTAACTGAGAAATGTAAAAAAATAAAATAACTAAGCTGAAGCACACATTCAGCTTAGGTCACTTTGGAGGAACTTTTAGGCACTTTTCAAAATAGAGAGCCATTCTAGTCAGGAAGATACTTGTTGACTTCCTCAAGTAAAACAATATCTAGAATTTAACATGGAGAAAAAAATAATTTCTGTCCCATCACAAGTGGAAGCTGGTGAAGAAAAGACAAATTGAATGTGTGGAAAGACATTTCTTTCCCAGGTATGGTGGAGGAACTGTGACAAAATGAGGCAGTTTCTCTCCTAAAAGCCATGGGAACCTTCTTGGCCCCAGACTTTTACACATACCAGAAGATTTTAAATAAAAATCCAGTGAACTCTGCCAGAACATGAACAGGCAGTCACTGTATTTTTCAACAGGATAATAATCCAAAACAAGGCCAAATCAATACAGAAATGGTCTCCCAACTACAAAGTTAAAACTTATTAAAAAAGACCTCTTCGTCTCCATGTCTAAATCCAACAGAAGACCTTAGGGCTTAAAAGGCTCAACATGACTCACTGCGTCAATGGGAGCGAGCCAGTTTAACCTTGTGGTCAAGCACATACCATTTTTAGCTCAGCAATACCAAAGGTCCACTCAGAAATGCACAGCTTCCACTAAAGGACATAGGGGGCGATATTGTGCAGGTTTATACTCTCTCAGAAGAGAGGAAAAAAAAAAAAAAGAATAAGGGGATTTCACACCACAATATCCCTGCATGTTTTTGATCCCAGTTTTCCCTGCCATAATTTATCCACACTAAGAATGCAGATTTCTACTTGTGGAACCCCTGTGACTGCAAATATTTCCCCTCCATATAAATCTGGGCTTTGAGTGGACATCCGCAGAGACCTCTCATGGACCCCGGGGGGGTGGGTACAGATGACAAATTTTATTCACACGGTCAGAGCGCACTAGGAGGTATGAATCTTGTGAAATGTTACTGGAGAACATGTTCTATTGGCAACAGGTCAGGTGAAAAGGTGACATAACAGGAAGGTAGAAGGTGATTTTAAAAAAAATAAATGCATTATAAAATGCATGTAGTTCCCTAATTGACTTTTTTTTTCTTTAAAATATATATTTTTTGTTTTTAAATTGCTTTACCAGAGGTCACAAAGAAAACATTATTGGAAAAGTTATTTACAAATAGAAAGGGGTGGTCCATAAGCTAAATTATGCAGAAACTGTCATGCGTCATCCGTCCTAAACAAATGTTTATTCTGAAGTATAAGCATAAAGTTAAGTTTTTTTTTCCTGGTTTGAGCGTGTACATTCCTGTAAGGTACACCAATCAGTCCTGAGCTGTAATGGTGTTTCTTCTGCAAAGGATAAATTGAAGACATATAATCCAAACACCAGCAGAAATACCAGTCAATCCACCCGTTTTCTTGTTTACCTCCACAGCTACGGTGTGTAAATATGAGCTCTCACAAACACAAACTTCCTGTGCGCTAGTTTGTTCCAGGAAGTCTAGAATTATGGTTGATCAAATGTGATATTAACATAAAACTATAAATGGTTTCTTTAAATTTCTTAAATAAAACTCTGAAAAGTTCAGGGTACAAATGAACTTTGCCCCCCTTTATTTTGACTGGGTGACTTAGTTACCTGGGTGTAACTTCACCTCTGATGATCTGTTAAGGTCTCAGCGGTTTATGAGATAACTGTTGTGTGTAAAGTATTTGTTCTGCAATTAGAAAGTTTGTTTCCAGCCCTGTGCCACAAAATGATATGCCGTTGTGCAAAGCACTTCAGAGCACCAATCGGAGAAGCTTCTAAGAAGTTTGTTGCTGCTCTAGAGGTGTTGCAGAGTTACACGGCTTTTATGCAAGAGCAGAAAGATGGAAAGCCGCTTCTGAAACACAGCCAAACAGAGGCGTCCCCAGTTTACCACAATTGATGAGGGAAACACAGCGAACATGTTGAAGAAAGTTTTTTGCACAAATGAAACAAGTTGCTTTTTGGGCAAACCAAGGCTGCACATAGTTCTAAGTACAACACACGGTGGTTCACTTCCCACTAAGACGGTAGTCCTACAACCAGAACGTCAGAACGTCCTTAGATAACATGTTCATGTGTTTGAACGGCCAAGTCAAAGCTCAGATAAAAGGGCCTTTTAAGCAGAAGAATCAATAAAAAAAAGTTAGTCCTTACAACTTTACAGCAGCAAAAGTTGCTGCTGTAAAGTTGGTTACCCAAAAGGTTTCCCTCATATGGGATTTTCCAGATTTTTATTTCTGAAAGGTTACATTCCAATTCCCTTACACTTCCCAAATAGGCACTACAATGTGTTTGTTTGTCACACTACATCCCAATGCTGCTGTTTGTGATTAAAATGTGACAAGATTTAAAGAAAGTTCGATGGATAATGAATATCTTTGCAATTTATTTTGAGAGGAGACAGATTTTTTTAATACCTGTATAACTCACTAAAAACAAAAGTAAAAACAACATTAACATATCAATGTCTTGCACTTCCTTTTTGGGTAATCATTTTCTGCCACATATACAGTCATTCTGAATGTGAAAGCTCTAATATTACACAGAATGATTCAACTTTGGACACTGTTAAAACTTCAAAAGTCTCTTTCAAATATTCTGTGTCATGAAGAAGAAGCAGCAGCAAACTGAAGGGGAGATTTTGGAAGAAGGAAATGCTTTACTGCACTCCGCCCATCTCTCAATCCAGATGTCAACTCCTTTGAGAAAATGTCCTCATGTCAACATGAAATCAAGTGGTGAAAAAGCCCCCTGGAAACGGATTCTATGGGAAATGAGCTGTTATGAAATCGCATCACGGCAGTTTGAGCCAAGAGCCATTTACTGTAAGCACGATGCTGCCGAGACCACAGTCGTCACCTCTCTGATACACTGACTCAGAAACGGGCCTGAAAATACTGTTCAGGAACTTGCCAGTTTCCTCATCGTTGTCGCACAGCAGCTAGCAGAAAGGAAGCTTAGAGGAGGGTTTTGACTAGATGGTTATCACAGGTCTGCAAGTGAAACTGAAGTTTAATTCAAATGGGGGAGGGGGAGAGTTCAAACAATTAATCATTCTGAACATAAGATGATCAGGAAATTCCTTGTGTTAGTTAAATTCACTGTTTTACTCTCAGTAGTTGTTCTAAACTCCATCACTATCCATTGAGCAGGAAACACTGCCAGGCTGCATGGGGGAAAAACTGAAACTTGCCATTATGATTTCACACTCAGTTTTTACATATCCCTTTTATAATCAAAGTTGTAGCTTTCCTGAGATTTCTCACAATTAGTAATAATACATTTGAAACCATTTATATTTTTAACACCTGTCTGTCCTTTAAATGGCTCCTCCATATCCTACGTGAGGTTAGCATCTTTCAATTTAGCTCTTGATTAAAGAGAAACTTAACCACATTTACAAACTATGGATTACAGTTGATCCACTCTAGTATAAAATACTTGCAATTATTTGCATTGTTTTATGTTCAAAGTTTTACAAAAGCTCATTTGTAAAGCCTTTATTTAATTTGAAAACCTTCGGGGTCCAGTTTAAATATTTTACCTCACATCAACAAAAACTGGACAAAATATGAAACTAATGACACTTTTAATAAAAACAAACATTTTTATTTGTTGTAATTGAGACCAATTTAGAATGGGTTAATCTTAAAAGGTACCCAATCCAGAGGTAAAAAATAAACATATTTACTCAGAAATAAACAAGATATAAGTTGCGACATATATTATGTAATATTTAAAAAAAAACACTGACCCTAAACTTAATTTTGTCATAAATCAAAAACAGCCTTTACATTAAACTTTTTTTGTTGCACTAATTATAGAACGGTATCACTATTCAAAGCATAACTCAGTCAGTATGACTGTTTTTACATAAACTGTTAGAAATGAATACAAATATTCAGTTTCACAAACTGAACAAATGTTTTAGAAATCAACTTATAAAACAATATTTAATTCATTTAAAAAGAACATCAATTTAATATCGACTTATTTAATTGTGATTCAGACACTGAGTACATTAAGAACAATCCTTCAATCAAGAGCCGAAATGGACATTTAAATAAATCGATTTTAACCTCATTGCAGGAATTTAACAGAGTGACAGACAGAGAACCAACTGCAGTAAAAATCCTACCTTGCATCATGTTTCTGTAGGCATTATCTGCTATAGCGTAGATATGAGGGGGGACTTCATGCCGTTTCTTCCCTTTGTACATGTCGATGATCTTCTCGGAGTAGATGGGCAGCATTTTATACGGGTTCACCACCACACAGAACAGGCCAGAGTACGTCTGAAAACACAGAAATGCCACATCCAAAACTTTGAAGATGTTTTTGCTTTCATGGCTGTTAGAAGACAATTTGTAAGGAAATTATGTTTTTGTAACAAAATGTGTTTATGTAAAGATATTTCAGCCAAAAATAATAAGTGTAACCTTCAGATCCAAGTCAAACCAATATGCACAATCAATAACACTCAACTTGCATGTTTTCGGTGGCATACTTACATAAATGAGCCCGGAGAAGTACCTCTCACGTATATTGTGCAACACGGAGGCTTCGTTAAGGCAGGTGAGCTCGGCCATGTCCTCCACCTTGCTGAACTTGGGCGGGTTCATCTTCTGGATGTCGTCCTTGTTGACGGTGACCTTCTTGGCGTTATCAGCCAGCTCCACCAGCACCTCGTCGCCGTGCTCCTCCTTGACGCTGGCCGCCTCGAAGCCGTGCCTCTCCGAGGGGATCCACACCAGCTTCTTGGCCGACCAGTCGGCCTGAGCCATGGGGCTGTTTAGGAAGTCCTTATCGACGAAGAGGAACTTCTCGTCCTCTGTCGGGGCCTTGTTGGACATCTTGGCTAGTGGTGGAGGGCCAGATGCTAAAACAGAATCAGTGCATTAAATGTTAAAATGGATGGCGCGTGGAGGAGCCACATTATGGTCAAACGACACCATATTTATGGGATCACAATCGAGGTGTAAACGTTCTCATTTGAGGGTAGAGAGAAAGGATAGAGTGGACATTGGAACAAGTCTGTTCAACTTCTTCATATTTTCCACACTGCATCTGTGTGCTAAATAAATGTTCTTACAAACAAATAACTTCAGCGTGATCTGCACTTATATTCATAAGCAGAATTCTATAAAACAGCATTCTATAAAACCTCTGGAAGAAAACTGCTGTACGAAGCAAAGCAACCCATTTAAACCGAGTAGAGTATTGGTCAGAGAAGTAGCCAAGGGGCCAATGGTGACTCTGGAGGAGCTGCAGATATCCACAGCTCAGGTGGGAGAATCTGTTAACAGCAGGAAATTTAGCTGTGTACTCCACACACCTGGCCTTCAAGGAAAACCACGAGCAACATCTCTAGTTTGCCATAATCCAGGTAGAGAACATAGCAAACATGTAGAGTAAGGTGGTCTGCTCAGATGGAACTCACATTTTTCCCATTAAAACATGGCGACATCATTAGGCTGTGGGGATGCTGGTGAGCACTGATGACTCAATACTGAAAAATAAACTTCTATCAAACAATCTGAGATCGAGATAGAGGTTCACCTTCCAGCAGGTCAATGACCCTGAGCCTCACAGCCATAGTTGCACTGCTGAGGTGTAAATGAAACTATTTTCATCTCTTAGTCAAAGTCCAGAGTTAAATGCAATTGGGAATGAGTGCTCCCCATCCAGTCTAACTGTCTTGAGCTATTCTGCAGAGAAGAAATGAGATGCATTTGTAATTGCAACAAAAGTTGGTTCAGCAAAGCTTTGACTGATGGGGCCTAAACACACATGCTCTTCACACTGTTCAGAGTTTTATCTGTAAACAAAAAAACTGTCCTTTCTATTCATATACTTTATACAAAATATATTCAAGCTTTGTAACATGACAAAATAGGTTTAACATGATAAGCATGAATACCTTTCCAAAGATATGTAATAAAGGAAAAGTATGTCTTAGAGCTAAAAGACATAAAATGGTTTTTTTTGCCCCCCCCCCATTAGGGAGTTTCAGAAGGCAGCCATTCTCACGGACGTCCACCTCCCTCTCGACCCCACACACGTCACACGGGAAACGAACAAACAATTCCCCTCGCAACTGCAGACATAACGACTGAGGCTGGGAAATTGGTTTTAATTAACCTCACAACACTGTGTCAACAGATTTATCTGAGAGACAACCCAAACAACTCATACAGAGCGACTTGTTCTGCTACTGAACCATCGAGTTCCTCTTAAATTTAATAACCACCTTTTTTTTCTCTCCTCTGTCCCTCGATATCTGTCTCTCTCTCTGTCTCTCTCCGAGTCTCCTGCTTAGGGAAGCTTCAGTCTCGTGCTGCGATGACCATATAAGGGCTCCTTCTCTGGAGCAGGGCTCATTTCTGCGGACCTAAACAGCAAGGCAAGTGAATTCCCAAACAAAGCCCATATAGGGAATAGTATGTCTCTGGTCGGCTTTGTCGTTTACTGCAAAATGATAACAGCGAGGCAGAGAGGCAGAGGGGGGCTCGGGATTTTAACAGCCATGCTTCACATGGGCCCCTGTTGAAATTCATTTTTACATCTTACAGTCAGTGGTTGCACTACGAACAAGTGTCTGGCTTTTAGAGAGACCTACAGGTTAAGGCAACGTATAACTAGAGTAGCTGCATCCTTCCAGGTGGTTTGCAGAGAAAATAAGAGTGTAAGGAAGACGGGCGTCTCCTATGATTCCCGTGCAAGGTGCAGCAGCTTTACAGCTTTTCTGACTGGAGAAGACGATCCCTGCTTTTTACCCTTCGGACAAAATGTGTGGCATAAAACTAACTCGACCATCAACACTGTGAAACACGGTAGTGGTAGCATCAGGTTGTGAGGAGGTTTCTCTTTAACAGCAAGAAGAAAGATGATAGGGAGACAGGCGGAGCTCAATTAAACCAGGAGGAAATAGTTTCTTCCATGAGGTTTCCATTCCCAAGACTGTATGAACCAACATTGTTTGGGTATAAAAGTGATATGGATCCTGTTTTATAGCATTCTCATCAGACGATCGTCTAACTGGACACAACAGAACTGAAACAACTGATTTAGCGAACTGCTTGTTTAAGACAGCGCCCACTTCTCCATCACAGAAGCATCAAAGTTATTATTAGTGATATTTTTCGCCCCTTAATTAAGGGGCCCCTTAAGTAAGTCAACAAATACAGCTAGTTTTTCAAAAACTAGCTGTAGCACAAAAAAAAAATCAAAAGCACACAAAAAAATATACTTCTGTATTCATGACAAAGTCTGTGAAGCTTTCTGGATGGATCATAAATCAAGAATCTTTCTCTCTGCAGTCCCTTGCTTTTATCTTTTTATTCGAGGAGACTGCTACAAACTGAGTGGGAACTAAGTAATAAAACAGCCCCAAACTTCCTGAGAACACTTATAAACCCTCCACTGGGACTACAAAAAAAAAGAAAAGCTATCCATCTAAAAAGACTATTTAAAAAGAATATGACCACCTAAAAACCTCCCATCAACCTGTCAAAAGTGGCCAAAGACCAGAGATGAAAGTCTTTGTAAGGGATTGTGAGAGAAGGCGGAATCAGCTGATGCTCTGCAGATAAAAGTAAACAGACATTTCCTGGCACACCCCATGTTTAAAGGAGACACTGCTCCTCCGCATGCTACTCTAGTTTTCCTTTTACGCAATTTCATTTAATACCCACATCAAGCCTTTGATCATCTAAAAATGTTGTGTCAAAGTTTTTGCATCTTGAAGACTGACTGACTCAAGTAGTTGTGAGAGTTTGACCTAAACAAACTAAAAACCTGAGATAAAAACACTCGTAATCAGTTACAATGTCTGTCTATAGCCAAACTATAATTAAGCAAATTGAATTGTTAAATATCATAATTCAGTGTAAACACCATATATTTTAGAATATGTCTGTATAATTTGTGTTGCAGTAAAATTCCCCAACTTAAAAAATGTGTGCAAAGTAATTTTGAAGCATTACTAATGTCTCAGTTAAAAATAATAAACTAGTGAAGATGTTGCCCTTGAGACTCTATAACCTTTCTATTTGTGGTTGGAGAAGTTGACCTTAAAGGTCAGCAAATCATGTTTCTAATTTCCTATCTGAAATGCTCCACAAACATTTCTATCATCAAACTAAGAAGCCTGGATGCTTAATGCATTTAGGACTACAGCATTAAAAACACACACAACAGAATCACATTTTCTTAATTTAGCTCTTGATTTTTGCAAAGAAAGGGGTTTTCTCATTAACTATAAGAATACAGAGCTATCAGGTTGAACACAGAATACAACTGTAGTGAAATCAAAACTCCCTGTTCCTTCAGTGAGAGCAAATTCCTTCGTGACAGCACACAAATATATTTGTATATTAATACAAATTAATAATAAATATATAATGTCACTCTCATAAAATAAAACATTGCCGTCTTCACTCATCCTTCAAACACCCGTTAAGGTCTAATTGTAGTTCAAAAAGATTTGGCCCAGAACCCAGTAATAATTTCACGTCTATGTTTATGAGAACAGGAGAGCATTTCTAGTTCCCCCTGACATTCTGCATCTCCGACCTCCAAATAAATTAAACACGTTTGTCATACAAGCATTAACTTCATAGGACTATATTTGGAAAACAGGAAACGCCATTAATGGCCAGAGTCATGATTTTACTGAGATAAAAGTTGAACTTCCTTTTTTATTCTCACTCCTGCATCTCTCCATGCAACAATTTGGTCTGTTGAATTAGCAATAAAACTACTCCTTGGTCAACTGTATTTGTTGTATTCCCAAAGCAGCGCAGTATAATTATTGCTCAAGAGGTAGCAACATGTCTTACACATATTAGCTGTCATATAACAAAACAAAATCAGCTGAACACGAAGCAGACGAAATATTTAATTAGCCAATCCGAGCGCGTTAATTGGTTACTCATAACAAGAACATGAGTTGACTAATAACTTACGTTCACACAATTCAACGGGCTAATTAGCCAATACTATCCAATTTCAGGAAAAGTAGGCAAGAAAGGAGCAATGCGGTTAAGTAAAAAAAAAAAAAAAAAGAAAAAGTGCTGTAGCGGATTGCTGAAGTCTGACAGGTGCACTTCAATCAATTTAAAGATATCCCTCCGCTGTAAAAAAAAATACTCACATAACGTGAAGAAAGTTCGGATTTGGAAAGCTGGAGTTTGGAGAAGGTGGGCGTCGACGAGGTACTCCCCAAGCAAGCAGTCCAAATGACCGCCGTCAATTTAAAAGCCTTACCATTTAAACTGTTCCTCTCTCTCGCCTCCTCCACCTCCTCTATCAGCGCACAGGACAGAGGCTGCGGACATGCGCAGTAAGGTCCACCAGTGGGTTGAACAGAAGAAAACTAGTGTTGATGAAGTTACAGAGGACAAAAAGTCAAATTTACACCGCATGCAACTTTGTATTATTATAGACTGAAAGTACTTATGAAGATTACCTTTACAGTGGATTTACTTGTGCTACACAGTTTAATTTAGGTCAGTATCTGTGCTTAGACGTAATAATGAGAAAGAGAAAGCACAACTGGGGGTTTCCAAATCATAATTAACATGATCTGGTCTTTATGCCAGGCACTAAAATAATTTATCTCTAAGCTCAAGCAACACCTGGCTGGTAATTAGCAAATATCGTCTACTTTTCAAAAGCATATTTATCTCCTTTTAAATGGACACATTACTAAGGAAAATGTTTTTAAATGATTTGTTTAAGAAAGGTGAATCAATCAGATGTCCTCATATTTTATTTGGTAATATGGTCCAATCAATGACTGCAAGATGTCTGGGGTATTTGGCAACAAAACAAGCCCAAATGATCACCACCATGCTTGACAACTGGAAGGAGATGTTTGTGATCAGACCAATCATATCCACTTCAAGCTGAAAGAAATATTTATGAAATCAGGTGCAAGTTCGAAAACCTAAGTACTGCTACTAAACCCTTTAAGTAAAATAAGATGGTTTCACCTGGCAAAAAAACAAAACAAAACAAAACAAGCTTTATTCAATCTTTTGTGTTTGCACTGTAAAGCACTTAACATGCTGACTTATGTCTGCATAGTGTTACCTGCTCTGACCTTGGGGTTTCCTGATCAGGAGGCTCAGTCATGGAAAACTTGTCAGCTGTTTCAAGTGTTTGCTCTTGAGAATTATTCTCTCTCACTAAAAAAATGACAGACTTCACATTGTTGGGAATGGCCTTGCAACTCTCCCCAGACTGAAGGACAGCAACAATTGCTTCTCTGAAACCAGCACTGGTGTCTTTCCGCCTCGCCATTGTGTGAACACGCAACTATTTGTTCCAGATCAGCAAAATAAAAAAAATTGTGTCATCATCTTCTTTCACTGAGAGGATTACACTGATGATTATTGAATAATTTTCAAAAACAACACCTGGCTGATCCTTCCTTCCTGTACTCCATGAAAGTAGAAAAAAATGCACTTAGTTTGTCAAATTTCTTTCCATTTTGTTTTTGATGAATAAGTAAAAACATGTAGATCATTTTCTGTATTCCTCAAAATACCTAACGAAAGAGAGATGGACTGCTTTAGTTCTTTCTCTCTGCCATGATTGAATGCTTTAGTTTTCAGATTCTCCCTACACAACAGGTCTTTATTTGTTAATTATTACACATTTACCAACTCATTTAATCATTATCACCATACCTGTGGTTCAAGGTTTTTAGTTTTTCTTTTCCAGGTTCCCATCATTTTATCTGCTCTGTTCTGCTGTTTTATCTTCACCTTTACCTCCTTCATCTGCTTGCTGTGTTGATTTTGCAGACATTTTGGTTGTCCAAACCTGCCCGTCTCTCTGGTACCGGTGTCCACTGTTTTGGTAATTCCCCTCCTCCTTAACCGTAATGTTCTTACGTACCGGCTTGGACCATCTGAAGTTGGTGGATGTAAAAAAGCTCTGAAGTGTAATGTAACTCCACCGCCTTGCACTACCAGACATGTTATTAAATATTGGCATATCTTGGAAGACAAGCAGTTGTGACGTTTTTGATGTAACATGACAAAATTGATTAAAAAGGTTCAGAGTTCTTCATTTTAATGCTTAAGATAGTGAAGTAAATAAGATGGAGTTAACATTTTAACTTTAACTGATCTCTAAATTATGAAGAGGAAAGCAAACAATAGTGACAAGGTAGAAGATAAAAAGCAACAACTTCATCAAAGAAATAGTGAGTTGGTCAGGATTTTGTTACATTTTGATTCATTAAAAAAAAATCACAATTTAATATTATTACCATAAAAAAGCCAACTTGTGGATTACTGTAATAATCTACATTTTCCTTTAAGAGACGTCATGTATTATTCTAAATAATAAAACACTACTAGGCAGTGCATTATTTAGCCAGTGAGGCTACGAACAGCTCAGAAAATATAGTAAAGGCTTGGAGAGTCTTGTTACCAGAAGGACACAACATGGAGTAAAACACAGTTACATTTAAGCCCGTGGAAAGGATGGTTTTGGTAGAGCTCACTAGTTCTATTTTGAGAAACTGAGAACTATACCTGAACACATTTGATGTTGGCTAAAAACTAAATAATGTAAATTATCTAGTGAAGACAGAACTGGCAAAAGATGTCTGTGGGCTCCAGTCCAGCATATGGATCATGAAATGTGTTCCCTGTCCTGATAAGGAAAACCAGCACAGGATTCCCCTTCTCTGTCTCTGGAGTGTTTCCCCCCAGCACACGACTCGCAGCTAAACCAATTAATGTACGTTTTTTTTGTGAGTTTTCCATTTTTACACCCTCCGCATTCCAGTATGGAAAACAAATCCACCCTCCTTGCTGCATCCATCCTTTTCCATTTTCTCTCCAATGGAACTTCCTATATAAGGACACCGTTCTGTTTGTTCCAATAAATCAAGTGGTTTTCCGATGGCTGTGGCCTGTTTAGTCCCAGATGCAAAAAACGCTGCGCTGTGGCGTGTATGTGTGAAACCTGACAATAGACCAGCATCAAAAAGATGGGGAGGTGTTTATGGAGGAGGTACGCTGCCTGAGAAACATGGAAGAGATGAAACAAACGCAGGAGAAGGGGGAAAGTAAGGCGGCAGAAGCTTGGAGCAGCCAGGCTGCAATGTGTGCCATATAAGGAGAGTGGAATCTCTGCAGCTTTCTGTGTTGCTTTCAAAGTCTCATATGAGCAACAACCCCAAGTCCTGGTGACTAAATATGGTCCAACAGCATCAGCATTGTTGAAACAAAGATGCCTCTGAAAGGGATAGCTCTGACAATTTCCCTGCAGTCGTCAGTGACAGGTAGATTTAGCGTTCCTTAATATGTGAAGGTAAGAGGTGATTATAAATCAAGGGAGGAATAGCTAGTTTTTCTCTATTAGAGGAAAGATTAGCAAAGGGTTTGATACACTTCAAGAAACCGCGTGGATAAGTAACAGCAATTTGACTTCATTTGATGGATCGAAATGTCTCAAGATATTTAGAGCCAACGCCAGTCATGAGCTAAGAAACAACTACATAGTTGTAGTCAGAATTTAAAACTACTTACCAGCTTTCTCGATAATATAATTGAAACTCGCTTCAATTATTGTTGAACATGCAATGACAAGTTTTTCTATGCTATTTTGTTGGAAAAAAGTTGATAATTCAAGACAAAATCTACTTTCCCAAAACACGCTATATATGGAGGAAAAAGGCACCAGAAAACTTTTAAGAGTTCTTTTTTGTACATACACCTATATTTTTCATATTTGTTACTGAAAAAAGCACCTCTGGATTGTATCCTTAAAGTTTATTGCTGTGTGTTGAAGTCAAAATGAATGCAAATGCAAATTACATAATAAATGTGTGGAAACATTGCCCTCTTTCTCTGTTCTACATGAAAAGTTGTACTGCTAGACTAAATGAATAAATCAGGAAAATAACCTTGGAAAATAACAAACATACTGGAATTAGTGCCCCAAATCCAATTGTAGTCAAGGCCCCTCATAATCTTTGGTTGGTTCTGTAACAAATACTTTTTTCAGTAAAGAGAGACGTAAGATATCATGAAACTAAACTGCAAGTTTCAGAGCAGAGCGTCCTAAAACAAAGATCTGAACTTTACTTTGTCCAAACATTTTCCCTTCCTCCCTTGTCCAGCTGTGAGTGGAAAAAAAAGTCTGACCAGTTCCTCAAATTAATTATTAAAAGCTGGGGCAAATCCAAAAAAGCAGATAGGGAGATAACATGAATGGAGAGTCAAGAATCAGATCCAGCGAAGCAAATGCATCCAAATGGAACAAAGTCAGGAGTATTTTTAACGACTCAAAATAAAAGGTTATTTTGAAGAGCACTTTGAAATTACGCGAGGTCACAGACAAGCCGTCCATCACCAAACCTACATAAACTGCTTCGCATGTGAACCTCTCATCAGGCTGGTGTGTCAAAATAAAATAAAAAATGTCAAAACATACAACAGGAGTTTTTTTAAATGTACATATAGAAATTTTGATCACAGTCCTAATGTTTCATTTTCTTGCCTTTATGGCCATAGATGGCCATCCATTGGAGCAATAATATGTTTTTAGATATGTTTGACCCTCCTGGAATGCAATTTCATTCTAATTTGAGCTTGGAAGGAAACAATTTTTCCTCTGCTGAATGTAAAAGACAAATGGAGTCGATGCGACTATGAAAGCCGTCGTGTTTGCAGACAACTGCTCCATGAAGTAGAGAAGAAAATTCAACCTGTGAAAACAGTAAGATTGGCTCCAACGGTCCAATGCAGCTTTATGGGCTTATGTGGTACTTTCCTTCCTCCTAATGTAACATTTAATAAGGTTGGAAACTTACAAATACATGATCAACATCAATTCAAATGTTCTACAGGTAATTTATGAAAACAGTAGAACGCACTGTTTTCTAAACATGATCTGTTTAGTTTTCTTTCATCCTCAAACTATGGCAAAGTAGCCACTGGACGTAATTTGGGCTCAATTTAATGGTGCTAAGTTGCAAGGTTGATCCAAGCCGATAAAAAATAATGACTTCTGACATGGGTGAAATTTTGATTATGACTCCCAATTACATTTGAGTTTTGTATTACCATAAAGACTTTCAAATAAAATGTGTGTTAATGTAACTTCACAGTTTAAATGTTTATAAGAACAAGTAAACTATTAAAACATCTGTAGGTGACAAAAAAAATCTGGATCTTGGAGAAACCAGGAAACTGGCTACAAAATATAATTTAAAAAATGCATCATCTAAGGTGGTGGTGTCCATTTCTGGCTCGTGTACCAAGGCTTTTACACAAGTCGATGATGCAGCACACCTCATTCTGAATAAATGAAAAACTACACCTGCTACCAAGCTCTACTGATACATGTTAGCATCCTGCATGTCCAGGTTTACTGAAGGATTTTAATACACCAGTATTGGGACGGCTCAGGTTCTCCTGATCAAATGGTGAGGACTAAATAGCAGTCCTCACCATTTATGTGATGATATCGCCACCATGTGGCACACAATTAAAACAGCACCTTTTCTGAATAAAGCTCAAAATGTCTTAAAATAAAGTCTGTATTATCAAAACAGTAAACGGACATATATTTGTAAACACAAAAATATGAATAAGTTGAATTTTTGTACAAAATGTATTGTTCACATCTGGTGTAAAGAAGACAAGAAAAAAAAACTCAATCCCTCCCCCCATACTTTGACATCTTATAAAATACCATTTACCCTCCATCCCCCCTTTAGGCCTTTCATTCTGCAAGTCTTCTAGATTACAAAATAAAGTATTAGAAAATAGGTTGTATTCAAGTAGGTGGTGCAGAACTCCTGCGAGAGCCAAAGCGACTTCTAAATCCGCAGCATCGCTGGTCAGGAGCTGAACGTCACGAATCATGTCCAGGAGCAGAGATGCTCACAGCAGCTCCTCGCAGCAAAACCTTCCCTCGGTTATCGCTGCTGTTCAGGAAGTGAGAAACCAGCCCATACAGCAGAGGTCTATAAAATAAGAATAATTAAAACAGCTAAAATGTAAATATATATTTTACTTTCTTCATAATTTCAACTATAACAGAAAAAAAAAGGTTGACAGATGCAGTTCTGGGTCAGTGATTTACTGGGTGAGTAAATACCTTAAAAGGCATCAAACTTTAAAGCCAAACCCTGATCTGAAGCATAGAAATAGTATTTACTGCCGCAATTAACTCACTTCATATCATCACATTTACCGAGGTTCACTGAAATATAAAAACTTCTAAGATTATCCCTAGTATTTTCAAGTAAGTAAATTGTACAAGCCGGCATTTAAGGTATTCAATGGATAATAAACTAAAAGATAAAAGCTCATCCTCAGACTGACTGGATTGCGATTTTTGAACAAAGCCAGAGTTAAATAAACGCAGTTAGATTTTCTTATTTTTAAATTCTGCAGAAAGTTTGTAAAACTCTGGTATTTTTATTTCAGATTATAACATTGAGGATATGAGGATAACACTGTGTTTGTTCCAAGTTCACAGCAGACTGTGCTGAGATTTTTCAAATACCGACTCTGGCCTTACACAGACTTGGAGCTTGCGTCCTCCGAGACTCTCAGCTCAGCGGCCAAAAACTGTCTGTCCAAAGGAGCTTCAGGTTGGCCTGACTCTGTGAAAGCAAACATTGGAGAGAAGTTGCTCACTGGTGCGAAATCGGAGCAAGTTAAACTAACAGAAAGTGAAATCTGAAAGGAAAATACACATTTTCTTAGGTGAAAAACGCTGATTGGTTTATGACGACATGTGTGCTTGATCTTGACACAGTTAGCTGGGGTTGGTATTGAAATCCTTGTCATTAGATAGAGCCACTTTTGCTGAACTTACCCACCTGCTGTGAGCACCGACGCCGTGTGCCGGTACTTGTTGAACTCCAGGTATTCCCGGATGAGCTCGTTTATGAGCAGGTTTTCGTGGGACAACGACGGCAGAGCTTCCCGCTGCTCATCCAGGGCGCTGAACACCTCCGCTCGGATCCGAGCCTTCAGCTGGCCCATTACGCCACGGGACTCCAGTTTCTGCCTCATGGCTGAAAGATTCGGTCTCTCTCTGAATTATGAATTACGATTCCCTCCCCATTCAAATGCAAATTAAACTGGTGTGTAAGTAGAAAAAGGTGACAGGATGCCAAAGTTGCTTTAAAATCACAGATTTATATTTTTTTTATTGTAAGAAAAAAACAAAATCAGTCACCAACTGTGCTTTAAATAACATTTCTGTCGTGTAAAATAACTTTCTATAGGTTTTACTTCTTAAGTATTATAGTACATGAAACAGCTTGTTAAAGGGGCCAAATGCTTTCAAAATAATGTGTTGAAAAGGCTACATATCAAAACTCCATACTTTTTCACCCTTATATTTCCAGTTTTTCCATCCCATTTTTTTATATTTACTACTAATGTGCTGCAAATATTTCTACAGTCACCAGCTTTAAACATAGAACCAGTCAAACCTGCAGGAATGAATGGACGGAAGAGCGGATAACAAACTTGTTCCAGACAATAATAAGATCAGAAAGCACAATTTTTTTTGTTTTCTTTGCATACTGACCTGTAAAATACTTAGACACCCTGAAAATGAAAAATGATGTGCAGCAGATGCCAAAATGTATTCAAATATTATTGAAAGTTCGGATTTTCAATTCCTGACTTGTTTAATACTACCTATAAAGATTTGAATATGATCATAAAGCAGTTTTTAACTCGTAGGAGAGCTTAATACTACTACTAGTTTCAAATTTCCCCCAGAAACAAAAGGTTATTGCAGTTGGCTAACTAGCTCGTTGCTATGTAGCATCAGTCAACTAACAGAAACTCGAGGTAAACGATGCAGGTTTAGACTCCAGCTTTAATGCTTGAAATGCAAATATAATACAGAAGAGACTATCATTCATCAAGTCCTTTCAGTAACTGTAAACTCTTAGCTAAAATGTCCACGAATCGATAGGTAAAACAGAGTATTGAGTTTGTTATGCTAAGCCAACCAGTTCTCCTTCGTTCAACATCCTTCATGACAATTAGCTTGTCACGACACAAGCTAATTGTGTCGTGACTCGTCCTTCACTACACCACTAGGTTTTATTAATAATTTTAGGTCTAAAATAAATAAGGAAGTTGACTAAAAGAGAGCGCTTACCATCCTTCAACTCAGAGATGGTCGCCATTGTAATTAGTGTAAACAAACCCTGGAATAACGGTTGGCTATACAAACATCTGCCACCTAGTGGCCAAGTTTTATATCTACAACAGTGACTCGAAAGACTACAAAACAATACACACCGATGCAGTTACGTAAGGTATTGACCGTACGTAACTGGATATAGGACGCAAAATAATCAAAAAGATAAATTTAAAAAATAAAAGCCAAATAAACAAGTTCTAATAAGATATATTTTGAGTTTGGTTTTTTTTCCTTTCAACCTCTCCGTCTTCTGCCTGGTTGTTAAGTGGGATATGTTCCACAATTGTTGGCAACATTAGAAAAATATATATACTCCTTCATCAGATTTTGGGCATACTTTTGAGAAGGTTTCTTGGAATGTAAATGTCGTTCAAACTATGATTCAAAAACAAATGTTACAACAATTATGAAGACATTGTTTCTTTGTTCTTTTCCCTACTAATTTACTGACAGACTGTTTTAACCTTTACTCAGTGCATGTTACCCCTGTCTTTATTGTCATTCATCATTATTAATGAAGTGTGTGTGTGTGTGTGTGTGTGTGCCACATTGTCTGACCTTTGAAGGAAGGTTCAACTGTCTTTGATGGCATTTTGTGACAAAACCTATTTGTCTTATTTTTGTGTGTAATACTTTTTTGCGGAACTTTAGAACGTTTTGAGCAGTAAATGTGGTCATAGTTATTGTTTTTTATTTTCTGAGCCTTTTTGGTGATTTTATGTGAAACATTTTGGTATTTAAAGTAGTTCTGCTACTTTGTGGTCTTTTGGATTTCCAGATCTACTTTTGAGCCTCTTAAGGTGCTAATGTTTTATTATTTCTGTGGCATGTAACTAATTACCAGCAGAAAAAAACATGTAAAATCATGAGTACAGCAGGCAGACAGAAGAAGGGAGGATGAGCCCAAAGGTTTAGTAAAAAAAGTAAGTCACTATTCCCATTGTGAAACATGGTGGTGGCAGCATCATGCTAGGTGAAGCAGTTCAGAACAATAATCTTAAACCTTCAAACAATGGTTTTGTTCAGAGCCATATTCTTGCCTGTATAATATAAACACATGAAGGTTCGCTGTTGAAACTTTTCCCTGTTTACTGCTGAAACATAACAAGCTTGTTTTATTCTCCTTAAAAAAACTCAATGTGAATAAATAGTTTTGCAAAGCTCTGGAAGTTGGTCAAACAGATAAAAAAACCCAACTAAAATAAACTTTGAGTCAGACATAACAACATATTCAAATAAACTTTATTATCCAGCATTATATAGAACACGACAGTACATTAAAGGTCAGTGAAAATAAACAAGCTTCTTATAAAAAGTATAAATACAATATATTCCTCAGAATTTTAAAGACAACCAACACATTTCGACGAACAACATAAATAAACAGTTGGGCTTCTCTTACAACACATTGTCTAAACCAGTAAGACAAAAACAGTGAATGCTTCTTCTCTTTTCAAAGTTCATAGGGTTCTTTCCTTGAATCAACACTCGTGAGGACTATTTACAGTCCGTCATGTCAGCACCTTGAGAAAAATACTGTTTTTTGTCACTCTCTGCGTATGTTATGGCCTGAGTTTGTGTGGCGTAGGCAGTGACGATCCCGTAGAGATGTGTCGCCATTGTTTTAAAGAGGCATTCTCTTCATTCATGGTGGTTTTCACTACCGGTTTCAGGTTAAGTCTGACCAACAAGGTCTGTTGCCTTTTTTTATGTGTTTACATTGACAGAAATAAACTACTAGCCACAACATAGTTGGACCACGGCTAATGTCTTGGCTTACTTTGCCGTCTTTTTTTCCTCCGTCTCCCTGACATATAAAATAAAAACGGCCTCAAGTATTGACTTTTGAAGCCTACGAAAACCCCGTAATCCTCGGCTTTGCAAGCATAAACCTCACAAAGGTCGATGTGTCAGAATGTTTCCCATCCCAATCTCTAAGAGAAGACAAAAATATAGACTTCTGTCAGTTTGCAAGTACAAAAGTGCCTCTTTTTTTGGTATAGAAGGCTAAAAAGTATGAGTAAACATCAATGTCTACGCCTGAGACAGCATCAATAAATGTCTTGTGCTTTACAACACAAAAATTATGCAAATAATACATCTCCCATCCTTAAAGAGAATGAAAATCATAAAAATTTGTGGTACTCTTCAAGCCTTTGGCTTCTAAACCTTCACTTCCCTATGTACATTAAGTTGTAGCTTTAAGGACTCGACAATCCTGCAGAGCTTTGGTTTGATTGTCCGTCCTCTGAGGTTAACAAAAGTCTTTTCCTGAATTTGAGCAAGGTGTCTTTGGGTTTTTAAAATGTAAAACAAAATATTAAAGGGACTGTGTCAGCAGCTGCTCATGAGATTCATCGACAATGCCCCTGCTGGAATAGTTTGGAGATGCCGCAAAGCTTGGAAGGGCAGGATTTCATGTTTGCTGAAGGGTCGCACAAAACAAAACAAAACAAAAGGTCCCACATCTGTACATCAAGGCAATCAGTTCATTGGTGAGAGGAGACCTAAACCAGTCCGGCCTCCAGGCACATTCGGTAAAACTGTCCCCGCTGTGAGATGAGGTTGGCTGGAGAGTCCATCTCAGAAACGTGGCCTCTGTCCATGACAATCACCCTGCGAAAACAGAGACGCAGATTTAGATTATGAATGTCTACAGTTATATACCCAATAAATAATGTTGCACAGTTAAGTCAACTTCTGAGCAGGTAATGCATACAATCTTGAATTCAACAACTAACACTAGAAGTCTGTTTGTGTGTACTTTTTTTTTTTAGAAAGTCTATTTTTTGTTTTCATATATATGGTTCATTCAGTCAATAAACACCAAAAAAACCAAATAAACTAGGACTGCCAGTATTTTTGTTAGGAAGCCAAGCCTTAGCGAGCCTGTTCCTGAACACAGATCTCCTGGCGTACTTTCTTTCTCATGCCACAGTATTCCAAGAAACATAGGCTCTAAACAAACCCAGTTGCTTGGGTCATTGCCCAGTAGAACATACCGACCACACTGAGAAAACTCTGGGCTTAGAGTTTTGATATTGCCAAAACCAGCAAGTTTCACATCACTTTTAGTCTTTAGATTCTTATTTTCTTTATTTAAAGGCCGTGCGCCCTTCGGCGCTTAGCCCTCACTGATCTTTGCATATTAAATGACCTTTGATTTCTCTGATTAATTTCAAGCTTGGGGAATTTAATAAATATAACCTCAACACTGAGCTCATTAGAACAGATGGGCAAGTTTTAGTTTAAAGGTCAGCTTTTAATTTTTCCCCTCATAAGTCCCACTTTGGCATTTATTTTCATATGGCGAATATATTCTCGGATTATTATTCCAAGGTAAGGACTGCAGTGAAAATTCATCCCATTTATGTTGTAGTACACGATTCACTACCCTACAGCGCCCTCTGGTGTTAAACGTTTTCAGGCTCAAGATCACATCTCCTGATCTGCTCCTTAAATGAATTTCATTCAAGTATGTATTACTATATGTGAAATATTTCTAATTAATCTTTCAGTAGACAGCAAGAAGGCTTTGTTTGTACATACAGACACAATTCACTAAGACTTGACAGAACATCAAACATACACTAAGCCTAGATTAAGGTAAATCCGCTAATATAAAAATAAAACAACTTCCTGCGCTCTAAAACTATATTTTTTTCCCCATAATCTGTTTATAAAATGCTCATTGCATTCTCAAACTACTTTGATAATTGTGGCAAATCCTAGAAAGCAGAAGCTGTAGCTTAAATATTTATATGTGTATCTAATAGCTAAAGTTTTCTATCGAAAGCATCCAGCATGTTTAATCTTTCCGCGGATGTTGTTTTACCAGCACTCGAGAGAAACGATTCATACCTTAATGTAAATTGGTTTTCACAGACTCTGAACACTGAGGCTGCGTACCTTGTGTAGTCCATGATAGTGTTAAGACGGTGAGCGATGGTCAGCACAGTGCAGTGCTCAAACTGTGTGCGGATTGTCGACTGAATGAGAGTGTCCGTTTCCAGATCCACAGCAGCCGTTGCTTCGTCCAAAACCAGGATCTTGGTTTTCCGCAGCAAGGCCCTGGCCAGGCAGACGAGCTGGCGCTGACCCAAGCTACACAGAAAACGTGGAGACACACAATTATACTCAAGTTGTCTTCATTGTAGTTCCTCTGGGACTCGTGTTAAAAAAAACGTCTGGTGCTGCAGCTCCGTCGCAAAATATCATGTGGATATAGGGATGTTTACCTGAGGTTTTCGCCTCCTTCTGAGCATTCGTAGTTGAGTTTATCAGGCAGATTAGACACAAATGTCTTGAGGTGAGCAAGCTCCAGAGAGCTCCAGATTTCTTCATCTGTGTAGGTGTCGAAGGGGTCCAGGTTCATCCTGAGGGAGCCAGAGAAAAGCACGGGATCCTGTGAAGAGGAACAGAAGAAATGATTATTGTAAACAGTTTATCTAACCCTAAAGAAAGATGTGTGGCTACGGCAGTTTACATGACAAAACGCATGACTTGGTTTCCATCTGCGCTACTTCACCTGGGGAATAATTGTGATGCGAGATCTGAGGTCATGGAGTCCAATGTTGGCAATATTCACTCCGTCAATGAAGATCTTTCCCTTCGCGGCCTCGAGGATCCTAAAGATCCCCAGTGCGAGCGAAGACTTCCCAGCTCCTGTTCTGCCCACAATTCCAACCTAATAAACAAACATTTCTGAAAGTAAATACGGGCGCGTTTTTGCAATCCAACATCTTTAAAAAGTGCTAGCGATTGCAAACAACAGACGATAAATCACCTTCTCTTTTGGGTTAATGTGCAGCGTAATGTCTTTCAGAGCGAGCTCCAGGCCTTTCCTGTACTGCAGCCCGTAGTCCTGCAACTTGATGGTGCCGCTCTGGGGCCAAGCCACAGGCAAAGAACTGCCCTCTGTACTCCAGCTGGCCTGTGAGAGACAGTAGCAAAGGGTGAGTCGGGATCAAGACGGGTCCCGGCGGTGTTCTGCCGAGCGTTTACTTGTAACCGGAGCGCCGACCTCTTTGGGAGTATCAGCATACTCGTTGACTCGCTCCACAGAAACAATGTTGTTTTCCACGTCCGTCCAGGACCGAACGATCCAGCTGAGGATTCCCGTCACCTGCAACACACAGTGAGGTGCGGTTCACTTCACTTGCGGTATCCAGTTACTGACTAAGCAAACTGGCGGATTTTTCATGTTTTCGAAGCTAACTGGCACCGAGTTACACATTAAAAAGGGGCTGTGCTTGCGTCTGCCAGGTTCTAATGTTCTTTATGAATTTTGGATAGAATGTTCGCTGCTGTGCAAAAGTATAAAGTAACCTCTGCTGCCTACAAAGAGCCAACACGTTTTGTAGTCTTTGGTGGGTGGTCTGGCTTCATATTTACTTCAGGTTTTTGGATATCTTTGAAAGTTTTCTTCAGGATTTTGTTGCTGTTACGCTCATTTTCTTTCTACTGCCCGTCATTATCCATGCAAGATCTTCCAAAAGCCTGAAGAAAAACTGAATTAACACCACTTTTAAGGATAACGAGAAAAACCCTTTTGAGCCCTCTTCTCTATGTGTGCGAGGATATAACGTCCTACCTGGAGAGAATGTGACACGGCCAAACCGACGATCCCTGGACTCAGAGTGCTTCTCCCCATCACAGAAAGAATGGCAGCAGCAAGGACCACAACGTTACCCACAAACTCCAGATTGACCGCCAACCACCTATGAATGTAATAATGATTTAGCACTGGTCAGAAAAGTGTTGCTACCCGCCAACGTTAAGGGAGGCAATATGAAACTAAAAACTCTTGGTATTTCCATTAACATTTTATTAACTATGCCTTAAAGACATAATTCCTTTGGGCAGGAAACAAACTCTAACAAGCCTTCGACCAAAGACACAAATCTGCTCACCGAGTGGCGACAAAGCGGGGAAAGTAGGAAGTCTGATTGAAGTCGACCCTCTCATTAGCCTGCAGAATGAACCTGGGCTGCTCTCCGAAAGCTCGGATCACGCTGGCACCCTGCACGGTCTCGTTGAAGTGGGTGTAGATGGGCGAGCGGCTCACGGCCTCCAGCCGGCGCAGCTGACAGGATGTGGCGACGTAGAAGCTCTGCGGACCCACAGTGAAAAGTAAAACACCAGCTTTCACAGGCTCGACAAAAAAAAAAAGAAAAAGAAAAAAAAGGAGCACAGAGGGCTTTCCCATAATTCAAAATGAACACAAGTTAAATTTATGTCAGCAGAGTTGATTTTGGACCCCGGAGCATTCCAATAACATACAGCAAAGAAATTCAGACTTTGCTTCCAAAGACGTTATTTGTGGGAATCATTGCCGCACGTACCTGGACGAAGGCGTAAAGGAAAGCAAGCGGCAGGATGATCACGGCCGCAAAGGGCGTCGCCATCAGCACAATGATGCAGACTTCCAGGAGTTTAAAGACGTAGCTCAGCATCATTTTCAAGCCTTCGGGGACCATGCAGTCGATGGCATCGATCTCTTTGGCAAAGCGGTTCAGGAGGTTGCCGCTGGGCGTGCTCTCAAAAAACGACATCGGAGAGCGGAGAACGTTGACCAGCAGGTCCATGTGCAGCTGCCTGGAGGCAATGATGCCGCAGATGGAGATGGCAACAGTGGTACCAAAGATGGCGATTCCTGAGAGAGAAGAATATGAATAATATTGTTAAGTCGTCAACAGCCAGTTGACGCAGAATTCGTGTTGGATCACAAAACCAACTCACTGACCTTGTACAAATCCGAGAGCCCCAAACACAGACAGTTTGAGATCTGTATCAATCTGTGTGCCGTTAACAACTGGATCATCGGCCCACATGCTAAGCCAGTAGTTGTAGGTCAGAGAGGCGCCCTGCTGGAAGGCGTAAAGGAAGACGATGAGAATAATGATGGCCAACCCGATGGTCTTGAAGTACTTCTTGTACAGCTCCAACCTCACCTGCAACACAAAAAGATAAGAAAAGACAAATGAGTCAGGCCCAGTCACACTCATCTTATGCTAAGATGTTGACCAACCGGGGTGTTTTTAGACTTACTCGTCCAGTGCGAGCTTTGTCCACCTCAGTCAGCCTCCCCAAGTCCTCTGGTATCTGATCCTGGTCAGTTTCAGACACAGGCTCCATATTTTGCAGGTTGGTATTAGTGGTGTCTCCCCTGAATGACACAGAGAGGTCAGAGGTCAGTTTCAGTAAAAGAAAAATTCCTAGGATTTCAGTTCACTGTTGTGAACTGTTTTCTTTTTGCATACCCGATTAGCTGCTCTTGTGACAAGTCTCTAGAAAAAGGCATGAAGTCAACCATGCTGAGTCGAGCGTTGGATCTCCTGGAGCCAGCTGAGAAAAAAGGACTTGTGTTTAAAAATGCTTATGATTATCTTGATTATTGGAGAAAAAAAAAAACAACGAATAATTACGAATAACGAATAATCTATCAACAAAATGCACCCGCACCTCTCTGTATGACGCTCTCTTTCCGTTCCGTGCTCGCAAAAGTGTGAATAAAGTCTGCAAAAGCGCCGTGGCGGCCGAGCAGCTCCTGGTAAGAGCCACTTTCTGTGATTTCGCCGTCCGCCAGAACAAGGATGAGGTCAGCCTGTGGCAGGAAGCTCATACCATGGGTCACAAGTATGCGGGTCTGTTAAGTACACCACAACAGCAAGAGAAAAAAATATATATATATTTGAGCCAATCCAGCGCTATTCTCAGCCTAAAAAAACAAAAGAGTCAGCAAAGTGGTGGTTTCCAGTTTGTGGCAACAATGGCATGAAATTGTTGGTTTAGGTGTAAAACTGTGCTTGGCTGTTTGTTGACATTTATTTTTATTTTTTTTTATTGTCTGGAGTTACCTTGTCTCTAAGGACTCCTTTTGGCCCGATGACTCTGTCAAAGATGTGTTGACCCACATGAGCATCAACAGCAGAAAGTGGATCGTCCAGCAGGTATACGTCGGCCTTTCTGTAGATGGCTCTGGCCAGACTCACCCTCTGCTTTTGCCCCCCCGACAGGTTAAGTCCCTGCAGTAGACATATTAATAATAATAAAAAAAACATTGATGAAGATTTTTTTAAAAATTCAACAGCATGTGTATAATGACATGCTGGAATATGAAGGCGCCACAGTATTGCCTAAGTAATCTGTCTTGCAAAGGACTTTCCAGCTGCTCTCAGTATGTGACTTTTTCTGGTGAAGTAAGTGTAAGTTATAATTATGAGCCCCAGAAGTGATGGCAAGTGCTTCAAGCTCAACACCCTGTGCCCATTGTACTTTTGAAAATCTGAGTTTGACATAAGAACGGATGTTGGAAGACGTCCCATTGGGTAAATGGAGAGACCACAAAACTGGCTGGTTGACAAAAATAATTAAAAGCATTAATCTAGCTTAGGTGAGAAATAAGAAATGTTGAGAGAGGGACAGAAGAAATCAGATGTTTTACAAATATTTTAGACTATACTAGTGTCAAAGATTAACTTATTTTGCCTATAAAAAAATATTTCGTAGGCATCGTGTACCTTTTCTCCAATTTCCGTGGCGTCTCCAGCGGGTAAGATGTCCAGGTCGGGCAGCAGTGCGCAGGCCTCCAGGACACGCTGGTACCATGTTTTCAGCTTGTCGCGGCCAAATAATATGTTGTCTTGGACTGTGGCGTTCTGGATCCAGGCCTGCTGAGGCACGTATGCTACGCTGCCCTGCATGAACAAATGCAGAAACTGTCAATATTTGTGAAAACCACATGGCTATGAATAGATTTCCCTGCCATGGAACATTAGCCGTGTACCTTGACAGTGACTTGGCCGCTTCTTTTCTCTGTTTCGCCGAGCATAGCAGACAACAAAGAGGACTTTCCACTGCCCACATGTCCAACCACAGCAACAAGGGAGCCTCGTGGCACACGGACATTTATTCTGCCAATAAAAAAAGGGGGAATTTCTCTGTGAGACTCCAATTATTTTACAACAAGGATTTTATTTTCATCCTTTGATTCATACCGTTTGAGGCACGGAGGACCTTCTGGAGTCCAGCTAAAAGTGCCACTGTCTATCATCACATCTTCACCATCTAAACAAGGAAAGAAGAATCAACTAAAATTACCAACAAAAAAAACCCCTGCAATAAAAGGGACGTGTTCTTTTAAACTACGCAACAAATGTTCCAAAAAAAGCAGCTTCCCCCCTTGAAGTTTCTCATCAGCGTACTTGCCTGGGCGTAATTACAAGTGAATTTTCTTAATCAGGCAAATTACAGGGAGCCGTTGTCTTTTCACAAGACGTCTCAGGAAGTGTTGACAGATCTTAGACAGTGAACTACAGTAGTCGTTCTTTTTATTCCTCGATGAATCATGTGTCTGAATTTACGCTGTGATTTAAGTTTAACCACTAAATGGGGAATATCCTATAATTACCCCATCTTCCAGTCAGCCGGGGACCCAGGAAGTGACAGTGCATATGATCCATACAAGGCTGTGGTGCTCCACAGTTATAAACAACAAAATCCATGTGGGTTGCTATCTTTTTTTTATTGATTATGGCATTTCGGGCAGAATGGGAGCACTTTGTGGGCTTTCATTGCATTAGGCCTCACCGGACGATTTGTTGGTTGGTTGGGTTTTGTGGTAGCAGTTCTTACCAGGACTCAGCGGAGCCTTTGAGACATTGTCCACCCTCAGTTCCTCTGAGCACAGGTACTTTCCCAGGCGCCTCAGTGAAACTAGAGCCTGAAATATCAAAATGTCAGAAATATGAGAGAAATGCCCAGACGACTCGGAGTACCGAAGAAAAGCTACACCCACCTGCATAGTTGTGCTAATTGCAAACGGGAGCTGGCTAAGCGGAGTCTTCAAGATGTTGATCAGTGCCATGGAGACAAAGACCTTCTGTGCGTCCAGGACGTTCCTGTCGTCCAGCATCACGTAGACTCCAAACATGGAAAAGGCAATCTTAGAAAAGAGAACAGGAGAGATTGTTATCTACACATCTTTGAAATGTTTAAAACTGCGTGAATTATGGCCTTTCAGACGCCTTTGAGGATAAGCCGAGGCTCGATGTAATTTCACCTTATTGTCAACATACTGTGTCCCACGGTGAGATTAAAACCGCAGACAGTGCTTTTGTCAACTTTCATTTCTTGCTGAATTTACTGCCCTGTTGACTGCGTTACTTTCCCAGGCTTTCCTGCTCTCAGACGCCTGGGAGGACGAGCGCAACCAAAAGCCAAAAGAGGTTCATTTAAGCATAACGCGCAGAGAGTCAGAGTGTTTTCATCTTGGGCTGCAGAGTAATTGCCTCGTGATTTTTGAGAACAGGGGTTTAAAAGTAGCCAGCTGGAGATAGGCACCAGCAACTCCCGACCCCATTAAGGGACAAGGGTGCAAGAAAATGGATGGATGGATGGATGGGTTTAAAAGTAATTTACTACGTTTTACTTATATTTGTTGAAATTGCTCAGCTGTCAACAAAGTTGTTTTAGACGAGATGCCCAGGGATAATTTTGTTTATCTCTAATTTCTTTGTGCTTTTTCCTGATTGAATCCAACTTCTTTCTCATAGTTTCCAGTGGTATTTCTCCCCCCCAAACCTCCCGATGTCTTTTGAGACTCTTTGGACTTTGACTCCTTCATTTGTTTCTTTTAACCAGACCTTGTCCATAACTATGACTACATGTTGAACAGTGTTCATTTAATATGGTCTGCAAGATGGACTAATGACAGATTGGTAGTATTTAACTGTGATATCTTTAAGAACTTGAACATTTTTCGGTTGCAGTACAGTACACCTTCATTATCAAGATTTCCAGATGTATTAAATAACGTCCTTTTTGTCTTAAAGATGTTAAAAATAAGTAGTAGAACAAGTAGTTTGCAAAAATAAAGAACTGTGTCATTAGCTTAAATACTGAATATACAGATGTGTCTTGCAAATCAAGCAAATCGTTCTTCAGTGAATCGTCTTCTGCATGCCACGGTTAGAACTAATACTACGCTGGGGATCATTTTGTTGGCGTCAAAATACTATTTCAGAATTTTATAACTGTGATGCTTGTGTACTGTTCACTTGCACAGGGAAAATATGGGGTTTTGTGTCATATTAAGTGCAAAATAAATGTGATTCGATTAGTTCTTCACCAAGTTATTATTTCCATCCGGGAGTTTTTTTCATGCTTCAAGTGTCTTGACAAAAAAAATATGTTGTTTTTTGGAATGTTATGTGCAACACTAAAATAATAATAATAAAAAAAGTTAAAAGCAAATGTTTAAAAGACATTTACAAAGAACTGTTGATCACATTCATTATAAGAAGCTCTCGCTACTAAGAAGCAAATAAGATGAAGGACGATTCGTGACTTTTGCACAGCACTGAATCTCATTCAGCAATATTTTACCCTTAAGAATACATGAGATAAAGCATACAAAAGATGTAATTTTCCATTTGTCCTAGGAGTTTGAGAACAATCTGCTTAATCTCAGACTTGGCTCTGTTGCATTATTTGTGCAATCGGTGTGGAGCTGACCGAGCCTGCGGGCATGATCGTGTTAACGGCTGAATTAGCAGGTCTTCCCTTTTAGTTTTCTCACCAAGAATGAGGACGAGTTGAACGAGGCGATGGAGATGGAATAAAGAATCTGGGATTTTTTCAGGGCCTTGAGCTCTTTCTCCCTGTAGCCCAGAACCTGCTCCAGGAACGCCTTCTCCCAGGCGTAAAACTTCAGGATCTTTATTCCGTTCAGGATCTCGTTCATCAGTCTGATGCGGCCGTCCATGAACTTCATTTGGATCTCCTGTTGACCAGATGATAAAACTCTTTATTACCCGTCGTAAAGCCAAAGCAGCAAATTGACAAACACCACACCAAAGCAAAGCGAGCGCATTCCTTTGCGCACATAAGCTTGTCTGCCCTCATAACAGCGGCGGTAGTCTCCTCTGAACGCCGCAGAAATTGCCTAATTCAGTTGGAATTTGTTACTTGTAACATTTTAGTTATTTTTCTTTTATTACGAGAGAACAACAAAGAGGCAGGAATGCGGTCTCTGCGCTCAAGACAAATTTTCGATTAAACCGGCATCTAAATTTACAGAAGCCGTCTGTTGTTTTTCCAGGAAAATGAAAAATTATGTCTTGCTACTGCCCACCCTTTCCTGTCATTGTTTTTCAAGCACATTATATGAGCCAGACATCAAAAGGACAAGAGAGAATGTAGAACTCAGGCCAAACACCCACGCAGCGCTTCAGCCACTATCTAAACCAGCTGTGGCATCCCCCACCTCCACACACACGCCTCCCTCGTGATGGGATGTGCCAGATGTCTGACCTACTGTGGAAGGATTCCTGGCTTTACCTGGAGCTTGCTCCTTTTCTTTGCAATGAATCCATTGAGCGGGAAAATGAGAATGACGGTGGCGATTCCTGCCAAAGCAGACGGGCCTAGATGCTGGTGGAGGAAAAAAAAAAGAAAGAGAAAAGCTGTGAAGACATTGTTAAGCTAAACTGTATGAATGGAAGCCACTGAGAAAACATTGCATTTCCACACACACCTGCCAGAGGAAGAAGAGACAAAGAGCGATCTCGATAGGAGCCAGCCAGACAGCGTTGAAGTAGACCACAAAGTCCATGAGCTTCTGAGTGTCTGCTGAGACCAGGTTCACTATCTCACCCACGGTGCAGGTCCTCCTGGCAGAGCTGTTTATCACCAGAGACTGGATAGATGGCAAGAGACATTCCAGCCAAACACTTTCAGTTAACTGTATCATTTTATATGCTCTTGTAAAGACTACACAACATCAGTCACCCTTGTAAAAGCATTTAATCATACACCTTCAGCCGTTCTCGGCCTGAAACGAGACAAATCTCCTGTTTATGCCGAGAAGCCGTGGCTAAATGATGCAGAGTTACTCACCTTCCTGTAAACCAAGCCCATAACTGCCGTCTTCACCCTCATGCCGACCGTGAAGCAGGTGTACATGTACTGGTGGTTGAAAAGGGACTGCAGGCAGGAGAGGAGGAACATCAAGGTGGCGTAGAAGTAGCCCTTCCACAGAGGAGCGTCTTCGTCCCTCATGAAGCCCAGAAGGAGACTGAGGACACGAAGAAGCAAAACACGAATTGACTGTTTTGTTGAAAGCATTAAGAAACGAGATGTGACAGACATGTTTGTTTTTTTTTTCCTGAAAACACAAAAGCTAAGCAGACAGAAACAGGCTCGTATTGTGTCAACATCTTTCTCTTTTCGGTTTGATACTGAGCACCGCTGTGGCTTCTGGCTGACTGGCCGGCTGGAAGCGGCTCGTGTTGCACAATGGCGCTCAGGCTGCGGCCGGGCTGCACTCACACTTGGCCTGCGGCTCCCTTATTGTGGTCCGACAGCATTTCTGCCATTTAGAGCCCTTTCTCCGTTCCTCTAGCCTCGTCCTTCCTTTACTGGAGCACTCAGGGCTGTGGTCTCGCCTGTTCCTCTCACTCACAGCTCCACGACCGTAATTATCACTTCCACTGATTCGGCGCGCAGCATGAACAACAACATTCCAGTCTGATTGGTGGGGCGGCGAGGCAGCTGGTGGTGGGTCAGTCGTGACCTGTTTTCACCGCTGCCAGCTCCTGGTTTTGTTTTATCGATGAAGTTGTAAATCATAGAAACCCCTTTGGTAATTATGCACAAGATGTCTTGAAATAGAATAATATTTTACTGCACCAACTTTTATTTTCAGTGGGGGAAAAACACCACCATTAAAAAATGACTATATTTTATTTTATTACTTTTTTTTCTACAAAGTGACCAGCAGTACCCTTATTTGCACTCCCAAGAGCTGATTTAAAATACATTATCCTGAAATGTTTTATTGTTATTTTTAGCTAACTTTAGTTAACATATCTACAGACACAGCTCTAATCCAGCTGTTCAAAACATGGCTGCACAACGTAAAGTGCAGACCTGCATGTTGGAGTCAACAAAGCTCCATAAAGACCATAGATGTCTATGTACAATCTCAAATGTAAAAGGTTTGATTATCCTAAATGCTTCTCTGGGTTTAACTAGAGCTGTGTGCTGTGAAATTAAGATTGACTTGCAAGAAATTTGAGTCAAGTGGATGTGATGGGAAACAAAAGATTGAATGTGTAGAAAAGCTCCTAGCGCCTGATGTTGGGTACAGTAGAACATATCTGGCATTTTCAAGAAGACACCGTCTTTAGCTGCGCTTTTATCTATTTGTGTAAAATGCTGACTTTTTGTTTAAAATATCAGAACCAGAATGATCAGGTTTCAGCTAAGGATCTCATCTAAACTGAAATCTCAGTGAAGAGGAAATATGTTTATCTCTTGTTATTTTTTATGGCTCGTAATAAAGTTTGGACATATTTTGTTGCAGCTTTCAGCACATATAGCTCTAAATTATAGTCACAAAGTTAAAGGCAGTAACTCTGTCCACATAATTTACAGAGTTGCATGTGCAAAGCTAATTTTTGCAGTTGAATTTGTTGCTCATCGTTAGTAAAAAAAAAACCAGTAATTAAAACTTTATTAATACAGCACCTTTCAAGATATGGATTTCAAAGTTCTGCACTGAAGAAAACTAAAAACTTCAGATAAACTATTCCCAGCAGATTTTGTAGTTTGTCGTTAAAATTAACATCAGCTGCTTTGAGGGATGTGGCGCACCACAGATCGGTCCCGGAGTAATATCAAATGAAACATTTCATTTCTTGAAATTTTTTTACCTCAAGACCTGAGGGATGGCGAACATGAAGGCATCGTGAAATATGATGCACAAGGTGCCTGTCAAGAAGTACGGGCCGAACTTGCGTGCCAGCGTCCTCAGCAGGAAAAAGCCAGAGCTCTGTTCCTTCTGCAGCTTCCTGAGGAGCTGAGCCTGGTCTGGCAGCCGGCTGCCCAGAGCTGCGCCTGACGCCAAGGCTTTCTGCTGCCTGCAGAGGGAGAGAAAAAAGGAGAAAAAAAGAGTCCAAAAACAAAATAGTTACAGGCAAGAAATTAGTGTCAGAGATGCACAAAGCCGGTGTTGGCTGCTTGAAACAGACAGCAATAAAACGTTAGTTTTTCCTGCCATCCCTGATTAACCAAGTAATTCATCAACAGCTGTGGAAAGTATGGTTTGCAAATAATAATTACGCTTAACGACGGCTTTTCAAAGACGTGGATTACGTTAACGAGCTTTAAAAACGATTCAGGGTTCTTGTAACAACACTGCAGTACCTTTGTCCTCAAATGACTCTCTCTCTCTCTCTTTTTTTTTTTTTTAGACCCAAATGTTTGTCCTTGAGAGATCCTGATTTACACTTAGGTGCAGCCACATGTCTGCTCATTAACTCAGCTGGAAGTGTGGCAGCGGAGATATAAAACAAGATTATAAACCTGAACTCAGTCTTTGGATGTGGACCTATGACAATAGTTTGAGCCTTACCGCCAAAAAAAAAACCTGATCCTCTGATGCTTGGCAAGTTTTGTTTGTTTGTTTTTTGAAAAGAAGCAACAAACCAAATTCATAAACTTTAAATGTAGCTAAGCACATTTATAAACTCTGATGAAGTAAGGACTAGTTCCGATTTAGATGCGTTTCAGTCAGTCGGGTCTGACAGAGGATTTGTTTTTCACAGCAAATGTTTCTCAAAGACACAACACAACTCACATACCTGGATTTTCATTCACGTTCCTAACATTGCAATGATAAACTCTAGTACATTTTATTATGATTTTATATGCCAAGTGTGAGGACCAGCATAACATCCTTTTCGTGTTGAGTTTTGGGAAACATTCATGCTTTTTACATACTTTCAGGTGCAGGTAGGATACTGACTACTCACTACACTAGACTTGAGCAACAAAAAAAAATCCTCACAGCATGATACTGACAGTTACAATGTGCAACCAGTAATATTTTTAAATGTTTTTCCTTTGATAATTGCGCTTCTTGTGCATCTCTAGAACGACCTTGGGCCTCCTGGCTTCTTCACCTAAATACCGTGTGTTAATGTGGACAAAAACATCTTGTGACACTTTCCAGACTTTTTGCTTCTAATAAAATCTTTTCGAATCATTAATTATTTTCCCGTGTGGGCTGTTCCCATTAAAACTCCTAATGAGATACTGAGAAATGTGCAATTGAAAACAGTACAAAACGTAAAACGTGAATACTAATGTTTAATGTCGCAAAGGGACGTAAATCTTATACTTCAAAAGATTTCTCGTCATCCAAGACGCGACGGTTACGTCGGTGAGAATTTAAATTGCTCTCACATTACGATCGTCACTATCGGTCAATTTCTAGTTCTCACTTTTGGAGCTTGGCGCATTCATCTGTCCAGTCCTGCTGCAGCTCGGAGATGATGTTTTTCGACGTGTCTTCCTTCCTCAGGGTCCACAGATCTTCTGCCTCCAACGGGGTGCGATACCCTTTGACGACGAGCCTGAGGGGAGGTGGCAAGGCAGATGCTTCACACACCAAGGTCCATCATCAAAACACACATTATTGTAAACAAGTAAAAACTGCTGCCCGTAAGTGAGTCATTATGCGTGGGAAAAAAAATGAGAGGTTTTCAAAGAACCATCTTACCCAGTGAACCACCAGAAGAGGATCTTTGACAGGAAAGAGGCATCTTCCACGGGACAAGGGTTCTGCAACAGATTAAAGACCAGACTTGATAGTTGGTTTTGCAGAAAGTGCTCACCACCAAGAGTTTTTTTTGGGGGGGAAACACACGCAGCCTCAGTGAGGTAGAGCTGGCTGACTGTTGAATGCAGTTGCTTGTGAGGGGTGTGTTTGGGAACGCCAATGTCTGTAAACAAGCCGGTAAACTCAGGTGGTCTGCTCCGTGGAGCAGAGGCCGTGAACTCCCAGAGAGCAGAATAAATAGGGGGAAAGATGACGTTTTGAGGTCTAACGCAGACGGAGCGGACATATGTCATCGAAACTTTCCAACAAACGCAGCACACACACACACACACACACACACACACACACACACACACACACACACACACACACACACACACACACACACACTT
>CAEGAF010074572.1:0-32577 GCA_903067075.1 Micropoecilia bifurca | reverse complement strand
CTGAAGGAATCACTCTAAGCCTGATGACCTGGTGAAGCAAGCAGTGAGTGAACAAGGTGACAGTTGGATGTTACGATGCTTGCAGATGAATATTGATTTTTTTTCCTAGGAAACAAAATATATATCTATATATAAAATAAATAATATCGATATATATCACGGTATAGATATTATTGTACAGCCCTATAATTAACCCCTAAATTCAGTTGTATTTCTGTGTTTTTAACTCCAGTTAACACTTAAAAAAAATCATAAAGCATAAAATAAGTTAATGTTTTTTTGGTGTTTGGAAAATTAGCTGCTTCAAAAACCTCGGGAATGTTGAGTCATGATGCGCCATTTTATTAGAAACTCTGAATTCTGACTATTTTTATTTTAATGTCTTGTGATTATTTTCCAAGCTGAATAATAATAATGTGAATACAGAAACGAAGGCCGTTTTATCAGTGCACTCCCTCTTTACAGAGCTGGAAGAGTTCAATAAATAAAGTGACGACAGAATGTGTGTTGATGGCCGCTTGGCTTATTTTGGTATAAAAACCAGATCAGGTGCCAGATTCCTCACCACAGGCGGCCCGTTATCGGGGTCCATGCAGACTGCAGCTCCAGGCGGGCAGGTGACATTGGGGATGGGATTCAAAGGCTCGCAGAGGTTCAGGTAGAAGTCAGGAGTGTTGTTGTTTTGGTCCACTTCATCATCTGATGGGGACAGGAATGGAGAAGAAGACGGAGTTACAGAGGCAAATAAATGAGTTAAATAGCAGGCAGAGCTGAGCAAACCCACCTGTAGCCGTGTAGTATCCAGTGCGGTGAATGAGAGGAGACAGGTCTATTAGAGAGGAGCCGTTGTGGACCGAACAGGTCACCTAATGATTTAAATAAATCACATGAAAAGAATTAAAATGAGAATATTTCACAGCACAGCTACATCCATTGGGATAAATCCCCACTTTAAAGCAGTGACAACATTAAGGTTCCAGTGTTTGATGAATAATTTTATAAGCAAGACTTCATAGAAAACAAAAAGCCATAAAATCATGCAGCCAACAGTCAATACTATTCAAATTAAATTCAATTTTTATTATTTTAAACAGATCTAGACGATGAATCATGCAAATTATGATTTGCATGATTCATCGTCTTTCTCTTTTCTCTCTTTCTACCGAAAGCTGGATGACAAAAGTCTTCATCACTTGGTCTCAAGTAGCCTTATTTTTTGAAGGACAGTTTAATTTACACAGACTTAAGAATGCAATTTATTTGTTGTTTTGCTTGTTTATTTTGGAGATTTAAAATTCATTCCAGTTCCAACATCAAATGTTTGCTAGAAATGAAAGTTTACTGAGCTTTGAGAAGGACAGTTGAACCGTCACGACATCACAACTGTATCATTTGAAAACAGTCTCAAAACAACAATATTTTCTTTTAACACAATAACATGTGGGACAATTTACCATCCAGAAAACCTAAACCATAAAACACGTACGGTTTGTTCACAAGCCAGCGCTGTGTGGATGGAGAAGAAGTGTGTGCAGGTTTCAGCGTTGGTGCTGATGAAGACCGGCTCCTCTGAGGTAGAGCTCATGTAGGAAGGCCTGAACAATCACATGCAGAGGGAAAAAATAAATGTTAATGGTTGTTATAAAAGTTCGTTTTAATGCATGGTGTCGAGATAAAAAAAGAAAAAAAGCCACCAGAGAAACAGGAAGTCAAGGCTGCAACTTGAATTTTTCCCAAAGGGAAATTAAATGCATTTGTGACGCATTTCTTCAAAGTATCGTCAAAAAGTCTTTGTAAATTGTGATGCTGCTCCGGTAGCAGTCAGTGTTGCAGCATATTCGAAGAAGCCTCTGACTGAAGACTGTTGCTGTACGATAATCTCAGACACGTCACAACCTGCCAACAGCTCAATATCCAGACAATATTCCATGATTCACCCCATTTGCTTTTGCTGCTCCTTTCAGTTTGGCTCTATGGATAAAGACATGCTGGGGATATGATTCTTGGCATTATGATGGATGGAAGAGATGTTTTCAACTTCCTCCTCCTCTCTGAATAAATGAAGCTTCGGTTTCAACTAACCTGGGATTTGCTAATCAGTTGCTCCCAGTTGTTAAAAACCAACAACAAAACTGTCGCCACGGTTATGTAACATAGCTTTCCAAAGGTCAAAAAGAAAAAGTAGGATTGAAAAAGGTTCCAGCTGCATCCAGAACCAGAGGGAATCATTGAATCCTCATGATGCCTCAATGTTTTTATCCACCAATGTGGCAGTAAGCTAACTTTGGCTCAACTCCGATAATAAAATAATGGTCTGTAAGTTTTAAGTCTAATTCAGACAAGGACTAAAACAATTAATCAGTTTAATTGTAATTAACCATCAACTAATTTAGTCATCGATTCGTCATTAATTGGAGTAAACAGACTCAAAATAAGGCAATTTGCTGAAAAAACCCAACACATTCAGAGCAGCCAAAACTGTTCATAATAAATGTACATTTTGCATTTAAGATTAAAACATCTTTGTCTGTAAATACGTTTTACCCAAAACTCCTCAAGTGGCGTTATTTCAGTTTCACCCAGTTCAGATTCACCAAAGAAAGCCTGTTATTTCATTTAAAGCACTAAAATGGTTACCAAATTGTCTATTTTCATCTTTTAATATTTTTCTTATATGTTTAAAAAGGATAAAGCAGTTAAACGCGGCAGAATAAGCGGATTTTTAAAATCTAATTAATCATCAGAATAAACGATATATTAATCGATTATTATTTGTAGTTGCAGCTCTAATTCAGACAGAATTACTACTAATTAAGGAGCAGCAGGAAAAATACCTGCAGATGAAATTGATGACGGTCTTGTGCTTCAGGTTGGGGTTTGCAGAGCAGGGACTTCCTCCTTCATACGTCAGCTCCAACACCTGGTCTCTGTACGACAGCCTGGTGTTCGCCTGGCCGCCGCTGACGGCCGCGTTTCCCCCCTTAATGCAGACGGCTGCACAGACGAGTTAACATCAACACATCCTCCTATAAAACATTTACATTTTAAACATCTCCAAGCACTCCAGCGCTTATAATAAACTACTTTCATGTGCTGCAGGTTTGTGTTTCTAGTTGAAGAGTGGATAATCATTTCAGAGGGTTTTGATGTATTTGTACGCAGAAACTCTTTAAACGGTAACCAGGTGAGACCAGCAGGACATATTTTAATTGTACACTAGCAGTGGCTGGAAACGTCTGAGCACAGGAGACAGGACTGTTCGATAAATAACCTCATTTCTTTACTTTCTTATTTACAGTAATATCTGTCTCTCTGGCTGTTAAAGCGTTCAGTTTGACACATACCGGTTCCTGGACTGCACCCAGAGTTGGTCACTTCCCCACAGATGTTCAAGCGAAACATTTTCTGCGGTTGGCTGTGATCGTAGACGACGTAATCTTCAGATTTCTTCAACGGATTCAGGTCAAATAAGTGACCTGGAGGAGGCAGAAATAATCAACATGGGAAAAATGTGAGGATCAGATTTAAAACAAGAACATGGTTGAAGTGAATTTCTTTTGAAACTCTGATAATATGTAGAGTGGGAATGAACAAACTGACCTATGCAAAGCATTTATTTCATGCTTATTTGATAATGATGGCTTGCAGCTGATGAAAATTTTAGATTATCTAAGAATAATAAAAGAAGATATTTAACACAAAACGTCTGCCTGTGTGCTGTACAGCACAAATGGACCAGAGGCGACTTTTGCATGAATTATTGCAGCAATGCAGCTTGGGATGGATGCGGTCTAAGCTGTACTGAAATTTAAAAATCAAAACAAACTTCCAGAAAACTGTAAAACAGCTGAAACACCAAGTGCCTTTAAATCTCAACTTAAAATCCACCTGTTTACAGTTGCTTATGGCTAAATTAGGGTTGGGGTGCGGGTTTTGATGACGTTGATGTTTTTTTCTTTACGTTTCACCTAGTTATTAACTTCTTTTTATTTCTCTTTCACACTGTCTATGTAAAGCTTCCCCAGAAAATGTCCCAGTTAAACAAATCTATATGTATTAGGGGTATGACAATACTTTTTAATTGGCGTTTTAACTAAAACTCTGAGGTGTGAGAATCTGTTAAATGGTGTTTTAACTAAAACTCTGAGGTGTGAGATGTTTAACTGAAGTCCTAAAAGGGGTATCTTTATCTTTTTTCACTTTTTTTTTCTTTTTCTTTAAAAAAAAAAATCTCTTCGTCTTTCTTTGTCTTTATTCACTGTCACCTGCTGTTTTTATTTTAATTATGTAAAGCACTTTGCCTTGCTGCTGAAATGTGCTATACAAATAAAATTTTATTTGATTTAATTTTGATTTATCATGTGAACAAACTTATTCACATGTGATTTTAAACTTAGTTTTTTATGTAATGGAAACAAAGCAGTTGTGATATTTTTCTTTTTTACATTAGCTTAATATCAGCAAGGTTTTGTGCACATCTGTGCATTTGTGCTGCACCGTTCTGCTAAACTGAAGTTTGAGTTTTCATGAGATTGGACATCGTTTTCAAAATGACCTGTGGCTGGATTGGTAACTCTGCAGTCGGTGTGCTGGCTGGAGGTCAGAGGGCAGGCGGCAGCCGTCGACCACAGGAAGGTGTAGATACAATCCTCTATCGCCGAGATCAGGATGGGTCTGGAGTCCTGAGGGGGACACAGGAGTACAGCCACATTTTAATGCTTTTTACTCCCCGTTTACAAAACTGGGGAAAAGAAACAACAACTAATGATTAGTTTAGGAATTTATCATTCTAACGGTTAATCAAATAATTGGCACATTCAGCAATTTTTCATTTAACCACTCAAACCTTTTTATAAAATACTAAAAGTCCATTAAAGTCCAAATAATCAATAATTCAATTAATTTTTTAAGTAAGAAAAATAAACATTTTATATAATAAAATGCAGTGACAGCATTCCTTTAGTGAACGCTTCATTTGCAGCTACAAAATTATCAATCAATCAAATTTTATTTGTATAGCACATTTCAGCTGCAAGGCATTTCAAAGTGCTTTACACAATTTAAAATAACATGAAAACAGATTAGAAGTAAAAATTAAAAGTAAAAGCATTTTAAAACATCTCAAACCTCGACATACAAGGATTCTCAAACCTCAGTTTTTGTATCTTACAAGGGTTCAAGACATTTCAAAGTGCTTTACACAATTTAAAATAAGAATAAAAACAGAAAGGGACAGAGAGTTTGAAAAAGATTTAAAGAGATTAAAAGTAAAATTAAAAAAAAATTATTTTAGTAATATTAACGTGAAAAACTCACATGGGTTATTTTTTAATTAATAATTGTTTTCTTTTTTTGAGCCAGATAAAGCTAAAACTAGCACTTTGAGAGTATATACAGAAAAATCTTTTTTATTTTATTTTAAATGCAATATGCATATGTATTGTACCGTTTTGGCTCTGAATATTTTGCTCTTTACACAAATGGCCTTGTTTTAGTCTGTTTGCTCCAGTTAATTAATCGATGACTAAATTAGTTGACAATTATTTCAATATTTGATTAATCCCGATTTATCCGATTATCACAATTTATCCGATTAATCGCGATTTATCCGATTAATCGCGATTTATCCGATTAATCACGATTTGTGCAAGTAAACATTTCAGACATAGAATAAATTTGCACATATTAACCCTACTGTGTATAAAATGAAACATTCAGCATAATTTGGCGAATAAAGACGTGAGTGGAGTTGCGTGTCCTTCGCAGCTTCTGGAGCCGTTAATCCCAAACAGATGCGATTACGGTTTAATCTGAATAATGCCAGAGGTGTGGAGTTGGAGGCTGCAGCGTCTCTCACCACTTTGTCTTTGTCGCAGTGGAGGCGGATGATGCTGCTCCGGTTGTTGCTGCCGTCCGGACAGCGATGGCCGCCGGTGTACTGCAGCTTCAGGACGCCTCTGTCCATCTGAGGGCCGGACGTCAGCTGCCCCAGACTCACATAGTCGCCCCCGTCCTTCAAGCAGGACGCTGCGCTGGACGGACACCTCCAGGAGCCTGCAGGGTGACGTGCCAACGCTCAGTGTTTGACTTCTGGGTGTTTAGTGAACGTGTAATGCTTTCAGAGTCATACGGACCTCCCTGCTGCACCAGCGACCTGCAGACGTTGATGTAGAAAGTTTTCCTTGGGTCTTGAGTCGAGACGTCCACCTCCCAGTTCTGAGAGTCCAAAGCCAGAGGGGAAAGGTCATAGGAGTTTCCCTGACCGTCGCTGAGGATAAAACGAGACAAAAAGATGCAAATTTTTATGTTTTTGGCTTTAAGTCAGTTACTTATTTTGGCATCAAGACCTAAGTATTCGATTTTTCTTCAAAAAATTAATTCTTGGAAAACACGCCGTTTAAGTCCAGGACAGAAAAAAAATGAAAATTTTTCAAGCACAAGCATGAAGTTGGAAAAACTTAAAAAAATATCTAAGCCTATTTAATCTTTTTGAATTAATTAAATCAATTAAATAACTAAATAAATACATACACACACCCCAAAATGATAAAGTTTACATTTTTAAAATATTGTAATTTTTTTATTTATTTATTTTTCAACAAGTCATTTTTAAAAATTATTTCCTTATTTAAATCAATGAAATAACGTTTTCCCCAAAATGCTTTTTTTGTATATGTTTTTACATTATTCAATTTTTTTTATTTAGAACCCACATGAAGAAAATTAGTTTAATCTGTTTGCAAAGAGTGATATATTTTACAGTCCTCTTTTCAGTTTGTTATATTACTACACTGCCTGATTTGTATCTACTTATATTCAAAAATATAACTTTTGCTCCATTGTAACAATAAAAAGGGAGAAATAATTATATTTTAGTCACAGCCCAGCTAATTTATGCCCCCTACTGGACGTTCCTGTCATTTCAAATGATCCTGGTCCTGTAGGATTTCATCACCATGTTCTCACAGCGATGAGGCGGAATGTGATTCATGCATGTTTACTTGTAGGAGCAGCTGGTGGTTTTGACTGGGATGCAGGCCAGCGCAGTGGGCCAGCTGAACAGGTAGGTGCAGTCCGGAGTCTCCTTCATGAACTCTGGAACTCCCTGGACACGGAGAATCCCAAACACACATGTTTAAGTATTTAAAACAGAAATGTAACAATCATAAATCATAAAAACAATTATTTTAGTACCCGAGTATTCTGATGACTAATTAATTGGATTAAAAAAAATTGGCGACACTACTTATTTAACCACTTAAGCCTTTTTATATTGGAAATTAATTAAAATTAATTAAATTAATTTTACATTTAATTAAATTAAATGTATAAAAAACATAAAACATAAAAACATCTTTTAATTAAATTAATTAAAAGATGAATTTTTTTAAAATCCTTTAGTAAATAAGATAATTAACATTTATTACCTAAAACGCAGTAACAGTCATACCTCAGTGAACACAGCAAAAAACGTTCCAACATCAACATATAAAAAGCTCAACTCTTTTTGCTTGACTTATCAATACGGTACGACTGATCTGTTTATCATTTAAATTAATCAATCAATAATTGGATAAATAAAGATTTTTTTTTATTATTTACAGAATTTGAACCAGATAAAGCCAAAACTATGACAGCTAACGAGTTCAGGATAGAACATTTTTACAGACAAAATGTTTCGTTTTTATCTTAAAGGCAAAATGTGTATATCTTTTTGTGCAGTTGTGTCTTAATTCCTGCTCTGAGTGTATGGTTCTTTCAGCCAACGGCATTTATACTTGGAATCGTTACATTCCAGTTAACAATTAATTGGTTACTAAATTAGCTGACGATTAATCAGATTAATCGTTTTCGTCTAAAATGAGCCACAACGTTCCCAGAACTGGAGACACCTACTGGATGCTTGTCAGGGTCGCAGGAGAAGCTGATGACTGTGGATCTATTATAGATTTTATGGCAGACATCCCCACTGGTGTAGTTCAGGAGGATCTGCTCCCCGACAAAACTCAACTTCTGGTTGGACAGTCCTACAGAACCAAACACAAGAGGTTAAAGGAAAAACCATAAACAGAAAAGAATTGGAAAACATCAACACGTCCTTACCAGCGACCTTGTGAATGTTTCCAGCCGTCTGGCAGGACGACGCTCCCTCTTTGGCGGAGCAGACATCTTTCTGCAGTGGGCTGCAGACCGACAGGTGGTAAATGTACTTGCCACTAGTGACGGCAAAATCTCTGTCCTTCAGGGAGCTGAAGTCAAACTCATAGCCGCTCTTGGTGTCACGAACTCGACAGTTATCCCCTGAGAAAAAAAGACGATTCTTGCTTCAAGTTTTGTAAATCCTTTGGATCGAAAACATCTGGATGTTGGAAGATAAAGCTGGTTTTACCCTGAACCTTCCGGATGGGGCAGGCCTCCGACGTCCTCCAGCGGAAGATGTATTCACAGCCGTCCAGACTGTCAAACACAGGGGAGCCCTGGAAGTAAACAGCCATGTATCAAGACAAAGCTACAGGATCGATTTCTGTTAGTTTGCTGCAGAGGTGTGTGGTAATTTATTCAACAATATTTACTCAAATTACAGATGCTGACTTTAATATTCCAGGAGAAAAAATGCCAAATTTGTTACTACAATAGGCCTCTCATCTATTCACGGATTTAACTATCTGTGGATTGTTTGTGGACTCTCTCACTCAGATCCTTCAGACACCAGGTGGAACTAAACATCAGCTGACATTATTACAGGAACTACTCCTCAGTAAAATGCTGATTAAAAACATTAAAAAGTTAGTTAAGGAGCCACGTTGTGATGACTTCCTGAAGGCAGTTTCCGTTTTTAAAGAGACAGTACTGCATTTCCACTCTCACCGGACTGTCGTCGCACTGCAGTACGATGCGTGTTGAGTAAGTGGACGAACTGCCACACTTGTCCCCGTTCTGGTACACGATGCTGATGGATCCGTCCTCCGCCACCTGCGGGCTGGACTGCATGTATCCCAGGTTGATGCCTTTCCCACCAATCACACCGCAAGCTCCGAGAGGCCCCACTGAGGAGCAGGTTAACGGGAAAAGGTTTGAAATCAAAGGCTAACGATGGAAAAACGGAGGGAAGCAGAATGTCCTGCTGTCCTAACCTGGACATTTGTCCACAGGTGGGAGCGGCTTGCAGACGTTTATGTAGAATCTGCGCGACTGGCCGGCGTCTGTTGGGATCCACGGAGAGTCGTCCTCATCTCGGGCCAGGTGGCTCAGATCATACTCATTTCCACCGGAATCTGAAAAACAATCGAGTTAATCAATTATTGATAAACATTGTCAACTAATTTAGAAATCGATTAATTGGAGCAGCCAATTTAGACGTGAGCCGTCAAACCAGTAAGGGATACAGTGAGTCGATGTTCCTACCAGCGATGGTGCAGTCAACTGCAGCAGGGACACAGGCCAGAGCGGTGGAGAACTCGAACAGGACGTTATGGACCACATGGGAGGATGAAGAACTCATTTCCTCATGAACGTGCGTTATTGAGCCCGGGTGAGAGTCTGGGTCGCACACAAAGTTAACGATGAATGTGTCTCTGGTTCCTGGAGAAAACGAAGAAAAACTCATAAGAATTTTAACACTATAAATCATGGAGTTTCTTAAAATGTTAGATGTTTTTAACATTTTGAGAAACTCCATGCTGCCACAGGGCAGCAGCTTTTCTGCTGTTTGATGTGTTGATGCTTCCTTACCAATGAGACATTTTTCTCAACAATCTTACCTGACGAAATAAAGGTTTAAAAAAATAAAATTCTATAAAAAAAACAATACATTTAAGACTCCAGATGTGCTGAAATCAACTTAAGCTTTAAATAACTTTGAATTTTGCTGGTTTGAGTATTTTAGAAAATGCTGAGTAACCGGAATCATTTGTGAAATTAAAACTAAAATATAGTTTTTAATTAATTGCCATTATTTTACATGTATTATAAAGATAAAACGTGTTTTAAGTACCTGTTTGGTCATCCAGCTGCCCCCTGTAGGTCAGCTGCAGTTCACCGTTAGTGGAGTATTTCAGCGTCTTCTGCAGCCCCACTGGGGACACCGGCTGCCCGTTGTCCAGCTCACAGCCGCCCATTCCTGACCCACATCCCGGGGCGTCTGCGCAGATGTTCAGCTGCAGACAGGAGGCATCACTTCTAAAACTCCTGGATACATCTCATAATAAAGGAAGGGTAGTTCGCTTTGTTGCATTTAAATGAGGGAAGACAAAATAAGGAAAAACTAACAAAAATGTAACTTTCTATTATCAAATAAATTCATGGATTTTTAAAGAAGGATCTAGAAGATCCTGCACTGTGACAAACATTTAAATGATGCATCAGAAGCTGTGTTTTCATTGCAAATACGCTCAAAGCTTTGTCTATATCCTGATGTGAAAAACAATTTTGAAACTGATGTGTTTTCAGAAAATAAGAAATGGAACTAAAAAGTGAATAAGTTATTAAAGTTATCCTCCTGTTGTCTTCTCCATGGTTTGCGCCAGTTGCTCATGTGACTCGAGTGATGTGAAAGAAATGTTTCCATTGCAGGTTAGCAAAATAAACTGAACAAAAAAACAAAAAAACAATCCCCTTATTGTAGCATCAAAACTTAAATATGTGTGTTTCTGTAAAGCAATTTTATTTTTTAAATGTCAAACTGAGCGACAGAAACATTTCTAGTCAGTGTTTTACCAGGAAGTCTTTGCCGTTAGCAGTTGTCCGATATCCGTCCTTAGAGGCCAAAAGCTGGAGGTTGTACTTGAAATTTGAGACAGGGTCCACAATCGCACAAGTCTGAAAAATACCAGAAATCAACAACTTTCAACATTTTACCTTCAAGTGAAAAGGAGATCTTTGTAAAAACGAGGAGGATGTGGGAGAACCTACGTTATTCTCGACGGTCTGGATGGCGCAGGCTGCTTTGGTCTCCCAAATAAAGATGGCAGTGCAGTTCTGATTCAACTCGAACTGCGGTGACTTGACCTGCAGAAGGAGCAGCAGAAACATGATCACGTCCAGCTTCATGGACAACATCCACAGGTCGGTTTCATGACAGACTGGACTTACTAAGGCTCCTCTCTGGCAGACCAGGTGGATGAGCGTCGTGTAGGACAGTTTCTGGCCCTCCGACATGCAGACAGAACCGTCTGTGAACTCCAGCAGCAGACGGTCCCGGGCCTCGATGACCGGCCCTCTCTTGGACTTCCCCATGTTGCTGACGGACACCACTTCCTTTGGCGAGCCCTGAAGGCAAAACACGGTCAACAAAAGGCTACGATGCTCAGCTGCGGTGGGAAAACGTGCGCTGATGCACCAGAAGCAGAGCTAAGGCTTTGTTTAGCGCTTTTACCGACTTTAGAAACATTTAACTTAGTTTAGCGCACTTAGCTTCCCCTAAATTAATTTTTCCAGATTATTTCTAAAGCTCTGAAAAATAAAACTGCTGCTTGTAGGTTGTTGTCTTTCAAAGATAAATATCATTCAAGCTGAATTAGCGCATTAGCTTATGCTAAATCAGTCACTGTTAGGATTATTGTCAGTATTTTCTCCACTTTTTATTCAATTAGCTAATTAACAGACAATTATTCCAAGAATCAATTCATCAGCCCGAGAATAAATATGGAATAATTTGATTAAATGTAGTTACTGTGTGGAGTTTAGTGACACAAATCACTAAAGGATATTAAAAATGGAAATGTTTTTCAAATGCATTTTTTTTTGTTTCTACTTTAAAAAAGTAAAGTAGACATAAAAGTGTACTTATGAACACTTTTATTACTGAGCTACCGCAAAATATTGTAGTAAAGCTTCTAGTTTTACTAATATTTGGTGAAAAAAAAAGAGGTGAATTCAAACCTTTTCTGTGATGTACTTCATCTGGCAGACCGATGCGTCCTGGTCACATCCTGGAACGGGAACAATGGGCCGACAGACGTTGATGTAATATTTCCTCTGACTGGAGACGTCGGTCATATCCATCGCCATCCAGTTGTTGGCGGAGGTGGACCGCGACAAACTGCAGGCAGAAGAAGAAGAAGCAATCAGGAAGTTGAGGAGGACAAATCGATACACTACAAAAACCTAAAATCTTACAGAGTAATATCGATGTAGTTACTAGAGCAAATATCTTATTACACTTGGAATAAGACAAAATCAACAATACAGTGAGTTTTAAGAGTTTGTTTTAAGTTAATAATTACTTCATATTGATAAAAGAAACCCAACTTTCTTATAATAAGATATTTTTTAACTTACAAGATATTTTTCCAATTCATGTGAACTAAGGAATTTGAACCTAGACCAGAAATACTTGGTAAGATGTTGTAATTTTTGCAGTGACTGTTTTGGATTCATTTTATATTCAAACAACTAAATGAAAACACGTATTTCTAAACAGTTTTTACAATGAAATCAGATCAGATACAGAATTGCCGTTTATATTTAATTTTTATTTGCAAAATGTAAAGAAATTTAAATTGCATGTTTATATTTATGTTGTTTTGTTTGTTTATTTTGGATATATCTCAGTTCCAGCGTTAAAAGTTCATAAGAATTTAAAGTTTATTGATCTTTGAGAATGTGTTCTTCCAATATTTGGACAATGGTAGAAAACAACAATATTATTGATTATCACAATAACTTTTGGTACAATTTATCATCTAGCAAAGACAAACCTACGCTGGGAAAAATCATAAAGGAAGGCATCAAACTTTCTTTTTTAGGGTGAAAAAAAAGAAAAAAAATCTGCTCTACTAGCAGCTGTAAAAAGTCAATATTTACCAGCTTCCCAACTCAAAAGAAAAACCCAACAAATTTCGTCAAAGTGCTGTAATTAATTCTAACTTTACATTTAAAAACAAAAGCATTACCTGGACAGGTCATACTGGTCCAGCGTGATGGGATCCGTCACCAAACACTCGTGAGGTCGCTGAGGACAGGCGTAGGACGTGTACCAGCGGAAGTTATAGGTGAAGTTATCTTCCACCTGCATTCAGAAAGTGTGAATCAATAACATGGTAAATGGACTGAACTTATATAGCGCTTTATCTAATCATTTCTGATCACTCAAAGCGCTTTACACTAGAGCCACATTCACCCATTCGCACTCATAAACGCTCACACATTTATACACCGATATGCAGCTTGGTAGGCAATTTAGGGTTAACTAAAAGTTCTTTTTAGTTCAGAACTATGAAGCAATAAATTCATTTTTTTCCCCCCATCAACGGACTCCTTGGGTTTCCATGATTCTGAGAGATGTCAGCGTTCCTAGAGCGGCCATCTTGTTTGGACTTTGAAGTCAAGTCAACTCTATGATGGAATATGAGGGACAAGCTACGACTTTGTGGAATATCGTCTCTGGAAATTGAGCTGTTAGCGTGTTAGCATGGGGCTGTCACACAGCAACAGTTTCCAGTCAGAAGCTTCTTCAGATTTGCTGCAGCACTGACTGCTAGTGGATCACCGGCCACAGAAATGCTTGGATGACATCAAATGAAATAATGTTAAAATAGCTCAATTTAGAGTGACATCGACATAGAATAGAAGTACTTTATTCATCCCAGCTGGGAAATTACTGTGCAGTTGCAGCATACACACACACATACACACACACAGATCAAGTTACCTATAAAAATAAAAATATATAAAATACTATAAAATGTAGAATGTAAAATGTAAGATTCAGTACATAAATAATAATAAATAATCTGTATATTAATAATCTATACAATAGTGCTTTGTGAACTACAATGGTGACTTAACTATTGTTATACAAAGTGATGGCCTGTGGCAGGAGGAAGCTGGAATCGAACCTGCAACTTTCCGATCCCAAGACGACGACTCGACCCACAGAGCCACAGTCGCCCCCACAGCACAACCACAATCACACATGAGAGAGGCAGACGAGCAGCCATGCACACCGGCGCCATCTTGGATCTCTCCCATGTATCCCAGGTCACACACATTTATACACCGATACGCAGCTCGGTAGGCAATTTGGGGTTAGGTGCCTTGCCCAGGGGCACATCAACATGTGGCAGGAGGAAGCTGGAATCAAACCTGCAACTTTCCGATCACAAGACGACAACACTACCCACAGAGCCACAGTTGCCCAAAGAGTTTGAAAGACGTCAGAAGGAGGAATTTCACCTGGAACTCTGGGCTTCCTGCTCCAGCCTCCGGGTCACACAGGAAGGAGATGAGTGTGGATCTGAGCGTGTGGTTCGCGTTGTTGTACTGGGAGCCTTTGCTGTAGGTCAGCTGGATCAGGCCGTCGTAATAGGACAGGAGGGAATTCGCCTCCCCGAGACTCCAGGAGCTGAAAGCAGGAACAGATGGGAGTCAATCCTGGAGGTTTGGGTTGAGTGCAGAGATGTGGAGGCGGAGGTTCACCTCTGTTCCACTTGGCAAGCTCCGGCCTTCTCCGGACACGTGGCGGCTTTGACCGGGCCGCAGACGTTGATGTAGTAGTCGTAGCCGCCGCTGGTCATGTTGTAGTAGCCGCCGTTGGGTTTGGTGAGAGGAGACAAGTCAAAGGAGAAACCTGTGGATGCAGTTGGAGAGAGGAGGGTTAAAAACTGAAGGAGGAAAAAATGAAACTCCAATCAGGTCAGGCTTTATTAGTATGGAACCAGAGAAAGTGAAATCTCCAAAACACAATGTCCAGACTAAAGAAATCTCCATAAATCGCATTTTTAACAATACAGATTGCAAAGCATCTTTTATTCATTTTTTTTTGCATATTTTTCCTTTTTTAAATGAACAAATACATTGAAAGTGTATATAAATGTAATTAATTCTCATTATGTAAACTGAGAGAATTCACATCACTTTTAAGCGAATCTGAACAATATTGACATTCTGAGTTGAAAGGTGCTTTACGACCAGTAGGTGGTAGTAATCAACACCAAATAGCTTCTTCCTGAGCTAATAAAAGCAAGACGACGATGATAATGACTTCACATCAAAGTGCTTTTAATGTGACTCTGACGCGATAAAAAGATCATCTGCTGGGGGATCCAATTAATTCACAAGGTTCCCAAATGGATATTTTATTGAAAAAACTTCTCTGGCACCAATGAAGCAACATATTTATCCTCCCCTTGTTTCTCTTTTGGGATTATAAATAAGCAGCTAATAAATGATGCTGTCATCTAAAATTTCTGAGAATTAGCCTAGAATTCCTGGACTCTTATCAACTTAAACACTAACTGGTTAAAGAATAATGAGGCTCTAGACTATCAAAAAAAAGCCAAATATGTAAAAATCCCTTTTAGATCATTTTGATTTCCAATGAAACCGATTAAGGAAACAAAGGCAGCCAAAATAAAAAAGCTAAATCTGTTTTTTTCCTCATGCTGTGGTAGTTTAGCATTAAGTATTGGGGACTAGTGTTGGTGTCGTACCAGCCTGGGGATCCTCCACCGTGCAGTTGTGTCCTTTTGTCTTGGACAAGACGCAGGCAGCAGCCGTAAACCACTCCACCTCATAAAGACATTTATCAGGGGAAACGCTGCGAAGCATGGGAGGTCTCTCAAGATGGCCTGCAGGACGTGCAGGATGGAGGAAAAAGAAGGTTAAAGAAGGTTATCGGATTAATAAAAGATGCTAAAGAAACAAACGCAGAACATGGCAGTAAAATCCCGTGGGTTATTTCACCTGGTTTGCATTTGAGAGTCAGTATAGTTTGGGTCAGCTTCCCGTTTTTACACGGCGCCCCTTCAGTGTACCACAGTCTGATGTCACTTCCCTGTTTAGTGATCCGGGGAGGAGAGAGGAAACTGCCCAGGTTGATGGTTTCATTCATATTTTTATCTGAATCAGAACGAAACAAAGAGATCATTAAATAAATGACCCGTCATATGCAGCATAGGTTATAATGATACACTGCAAAAACACGACATCTTACCAACTATCTTTAGTCTAGTTTCTAGTGCAAATATCTTAGTACACTTGAAATAAGACAAAACTAACTTAGAAGTAACGTTTCAGCAAAAAATAGGAGCTTGTTTCCTTAATATTGATGAAAAGGTTCCAGTTCCACCAGCAGATTATTTCACTTATAACATGGCAAGTATTATTTTTCAGGCCTAAAAATGCTGCATCAAATGTGACTTGAAAGACATTTGACTACATAGTTCAATGCCTTGAAATTGGGCTTCTGTCTCTTTAAAACTGCGCCTTCAGGAAGTCATCACAACATGGCGTTGCGTAGTTGCTAATCGGTGCTGGCTAGTCTGAAGGAGCTGAGTGAGGGAAACTGCATCTCAGAGGAGGAGGAGCTGCGTCTCGAAGGCGGGGCTAAGTCCACACAGGCGTTTTGCACAGCTGAACGGTTGCCATGGAAACTAAAGCATTTTTCAAACATGCATGAAATAATCAAGGCAACACTCCAGGTTTGGTCTTTGATGACATTGTAACATGATGTAAATCTCAGAATCGGCACTTTAAAACAAGCTCTTACGTTGCTGAAAAGTTATTTGTACAGAGATATTTAGAGTGGAAACCAAAACCACTTGGAACGACTTGGTGCTTTTGCAGTGTGATATTTAGGATTCCTGTGGACGTCTTACCCACAGCGCAGAAGGAGGCGTCATCTGGGCAGCCGGCAGCTTCTCCTCTCCTCAGGACTTTGTGGCAGATGTTCAGGAAGTACTGCGTGTCCGGCTTGGTGGCTCGGCCGTCCACTACCACCCAGTTCTCACCGTCCTTCGACTCTGAAGCAGAACAGAGAAAAGGACAAAAGATCAAGACAAACGTGAATGAGTCCAGGTTTCTCAAAGCTCTTTTTAGTTCAGAACTATGAAGCGATAAATTTGTTTTTTCCCCCATCAACGGACTCCTTGAGTTTCCATGATTCTGAGAGATGTCAGCGTTCCTAGAGCGGCCATCTTGTTTGGACTTTGAATTCAAGTCAACACTATGATAGAATATGAGGGACAAGCTATGACTTTGTTGAATATCGTCTCTGGAAATTGAGCTGTTAGCGTGTTAGCATGGGGCTGCCACACAGCAACAGTTTCCAGTCAGAAGCCTGCAATCTTCTCCACCTTCCTCGATCAAAACTAAGGACTATGGGTGATGGAGCCTTTGCTGTGGCTCCTCGTCTATGGATTCTCTCCCAGACTATTTGAGAGCCCCGCAATTATTGTCTGATTTTAAAACTGGCTTGAAAACTTTCCTTTTTAGACAAACCTACTCCACTTTTAAATGACAGTCTTTTTTATTGTTTTTGATTGCTGATTTTATGTTTTTAGATGCACTATGTAGCACTTTGAGATTTTTATTAATGAAAAGTGCATTATAAATTAAATTGATTATTATTAGAAGCTTCTTCAGATTTGCTGCAGCACTGACTGCTAGTGGATCACCGGCCACAGAAATGCTTGGATGACATCAAATGAAATAATGTTAAAATAGCTCAATTTAGAGTGAAAATTACTTAAAATTGAGCAAAAATTAATTGCTGGTCGGATTAATCGGAGGCGGATTTAAATGAGATGTAAGCAGGAACTCACCGGGATATCTCGTAAGGCGTGAGAGGTCGTAGTGTTTCCTGCCGTCTCTGACCTGACACAGCAGGTCCTCCTTCTCCTTGACGCAGGCGAACGCCGTGTCCCAGTTAAAGTAATACGTACAGTCCGTCTCCCCGGCAAAAACCGGACTCCCGTGTCCGTCCTTTGCTGTAAAACACAAAGAGAAACATAAATAAAATCACTTTATGACATTATTTGACTTTCACCTTCGAACTGCACCTTGTTTTCTGATGCGATCAGTTTTCCAGCTATAAAAGCAGCAAATGCTCAAGAAGTGTAATTATGTTACAGAAATGTTCAAAAATGTCCAACTGACCTGCAGTTTTGTTGCATTGAAAGTTGATGATGGTCATCCTCTGGAAGCCAGAGGAGCATTTATCTCCGCCTGGATAAATCAGACTCAGGTCTCCATCTGAATACCTGCAGAGGAGAAAATAACAGTTTAATGAATATCAACCGAGAACAAAACATTTAGATTCTGCAGATTCATTAAAGCTGTTGCACCTTTTTATTTTCATACAAATCCAATTCTCAGGTTTTTTAAATTCAGGCCAGAGTTTCCTCTTAATTTGTGATGAAACATCATCAGATTGTGACAAGTTTACAGGCCAAACATGAAGCTGTCAATAGAAGATCTATTGGTACCTGAAGGTACCAATAGATAGTTTATTACTTATAATTGGGGCTGAATGGTAAATAAATCTTATCAATTAATCAAATTGTATGTTTTTTTTCACCAAAACAATGATTGGGTTTCCATAGTTCAGAGTGATATTAGATGTTTTCTGTATCATTTTTTGTTGTTGTTGCTCTACTTTTTTTTTTATTTTTTTTTAGGACAAATGTGAGGGGAATTTTATTTTTTTTTAAATGAGATACTTCCATATTGCCCACTTATGATCAATAATCTAGACAATAATATTAATCAAGTTTACATTTATTTTACATCGTGAAAACATGAACTCATAAACCTGCCAGTAATTGTATTTGATCAAATCATAAACATTTGCTTCTCTGTAGAAAACTTTAACAACATTTAATCAGATAAGAAACATTACGTTTTACATTATGAATAAATAAGCTGAGGTTAGATCTATATTTGATTAAATCTAAAGAGCAGAAACCGGCACACAGAGACAAACATTACCGTAGCGTCTGGTTCTGGGACCTTCCGGCCACCTTAGCGCTGCTTCCGGACTTCTTCACCTGGCAGGACGAGGTCAAGGGGTCGTTGCCACACTCATCAATGGAGACGCTCCCACACACATTCAGGTAATACAGGTAGCTGTCTGAGCCTTCAGCGGACGGAGACGGGATGAAGTAGGGCCCGTCTGAGGCTGAATGCACAAAACCAACAGCATGTCTGTAAAACTCGTGAAAAAAGAAGATCTGACTGGATTTATATTGGTGTTAAAATGTAAATATATATACGTTTGTTTGAAAACTTCATAGAAATTATCATTTATACAAACTGAAATGATTTAAAGTTTCTTAAGCACTGCTTTCAGAATACAACAAGATTTTGAAGTATGTTTAAAACTGCTTGATGTTCAAAAACATTAAAATAAATTAACTTCCAGGCTTCATTCAAACACATTTCAAACTGTTTCTATGCGTTTTTAAATTATTTTATTTATTTTTTGTACATCTGTGCTATACATTGTTTAATTTTTGCAAAAGAAAGAAAACAGCTGTAGAAGACGCAACCTTTGAGTTTGAAATTCTGACATTTTTATTGACACCGTTTCTAAACGTGAAACTGACATTTAAAACTAAAAGTTACCAACTGAATGAATCACGTCTTAGTTTTAATTTAAATGAACAGATTTTAGGTAAATTTAGCTTATTTTAAAATTGAATAGAGGACAAAATGACACAAAAACAGGAAGCTTAAGAATAAAGATATCATTTAAATAAGAATTTAAAAAGACTGTTTTGAGCCAAAAGCTACAACATCTGGTCTGAGTTTGATTTTCTAAACTAAGAAAAACATTTTTTAGTTAGTAATCCTAAAATACAATACATTTTTCTATCTATCAATCAATCGATTACAGATTGAAAACAATTAAATGTTTCATTAAACGCTTGGAAGCTCAAACCATTTTTGGTGTCAAGATGCATCATGACAGCAGGTTTGCCTCCATATTCTCAAAGATATTTACATTTCCAGACATCCAGATGTTTTAACTGATCTGAAGTATAAAAATAAAACTTTTCGTTGGTGAAACAGATGGATGTATGGAATGACTCTATATCCATTTGTTTTTAAAAAAGAAATTCAGAGTTTTTATGGTGTTTCAATATGTACCTGCAGATCATTTTCTCTTTATTGATCAACGTTGCTTGGATGTTCATATTGATATATTGTAAATTTAAACTGGTTCATGTGAATAATAAAAAAAGCTTGTGTTTAGACTTACGGCTGTGGGTGAGAGGTGAAAGGTCGATGGAGATGTCGTGCTGTTCGCTCGTCAGTTTGCAGGTGTGACTCTCCAGGTAGTCTCTGTGACAGGCGTACTCAGTCACCCACTCCACCTCGTAACGACAGTTTGACCCGGCCACCATCTTTGGGAGGCTGCCCTGAAATGAGAATAATCAGGAATTACCTGGAAGCAAAGGAGGGAAAATGATACTCAAGCAAGAGCAAAAAGTATTTATCCAAGAAGTTATTGGAGCAAAAAGGTATTGGTAAAAAGGCAACTAAAGCTACTGAGTAACTGATCAGTCATTTCATATTTTAAAATTATATCACATGGACCAAAATATGTATGTGGAAAATTTGGTATTTTAGGGTTCACACTGCAAAAAAAAGAGAATCATAAGTAGTTTTAGACTACTTTTTAGTACAAATATCTTGGTACACTTGAAATAAGACAAACTAACTTCCAGGAAACTTTTCAGCAAGATAATTAATGTTGATGAAAACATCCTAATTCCAATGGAAGATTATTTCACTTATAACAAGACATTTTTTCCAATTTTACAAGTGAAAAAATCGGCTACTGAAAGGAGCAGTTAGTTTCTCTTCAATATTAATAAGTTATTGACATGAAACAAGCTCTTACATGTCACTGAAACGGTACATATAACTTAATTTTGTCTTATTTCAAGATTACTCAGATATCTGCACTAGAAATGAAAACAAAAATACTTGGTAAGATGTTTTTGCAGAGCAAAATGAATATAATTCATACAAGTAACAGTTACAAAACAACAAATTCAGGCGAAAATTTTCCAAATCAATTTCTTTCAGTATAAAACTTAGAAAACTAACAAAAACTGCAGTGAAGTTACTTACAGTAGGGAGAGTTTTCAGAAATGTTAGTCATGTAAGAGTAGCAGCACTTCAGAATAAAGTTACAAAAGTAAAAAAAAATACTCCTAAAACTAAGATTTTTCCAAAATGTTAGTATCCAGCTAATACCAGGAAGCTGAAAAGCTAAATCTGAGAACCAGATGAGTCGATGGGTTAGCAGCGTTAGCAGCATTAGCAGCCTTAGCTGTATTAGCAGCGTTAGCAGGATTAGCTGTGTTAGTAGCGTTAGCAGGATTAGCAGCTTCAGCAGCATTAGCTGTGTTAGTAGCGTTAGCAGCCCTTGCAGCATTAGCAGAGTCAGCAGCTAGCTGTGAGACCTACGGGATGGCGGCTTGAAGGACAGATGAAAGTGATGTTGACGGTCGGACGATGTCCTTCACATCTCTCCGGAGGCGTCGACTCAGCACTTAATTCATACTGTAACCTCAAACTGGACAAAAAATTACACAAGAAATTTAATTCAGTGTTTTTTTAAGCCAGAAACAATTAAGTTGTTCAACTGTCTTAAAACATTCTGAAAAAGCAGCACAGTGGAATCGTTTCATATCGAGTTTTAACAACAAGCAGGAGAAGAGCTGAAGGAGAGGAGCTGCAGTGGAGAGAGACTCGCCTGTCGCTGGACACGGCCTCCAGCGGCCGGCTGGGAGCCCCCATGCTGAAGGAGCCTTGTCCGGTGACGAGGCAGGATGCAGAGCCCTCTGGACACGACTTACCGGGAATGTCTGCAGGACAGAACAGAAGAACTGAAATCCTACAGAGATCTGGGATAAAAATCCTACCTGCCTCGTTAATTAAACTGATCAGTTCAGCATCAGACGGGGAAATTACTGTCTCTAAACAGGAAACTCCTGTGGCATAATTTAAAGACTAACAAAAGATAGACACATTAAAAATATATGATTATAATATAAATGATTAACTTAATAGTAATCTCAATATTGGGTTGTAATGATTAAGTAAATAAAAAAGTATAAGACAAACAAGCATAACATCAAAGTTTCACTCAGTAAAAAAAGATAAGGAATTCAATTAAAGTACTATTTAGTGATAAAAAAATCTAACAATTTCAAAAGTTTACTAATATTTCTGAAATTTAAATTGAAGGTTTTTCACTTGACCTAAATCAGAGGGGAACATAATTAAATCCAAGCCCTCAGCTTTCTGTGACGGGCCATTATAGATAGAAAAAATAAATACATTTCCACCTGAAAAATCTCAGAAATATTCAGAAAAGAGTCAAAATTTCATAGAATTTGCAATAAAAAAACTCAGAAATTTTGAGATTAATCTCAGGAGGTTTCTAATAAAACGTTCTGGCAACGTTGGTCAAACTTTGAGTGTTTGACATACACTAATAATGCCACTACTTTCAGCAGCCAACACTGACAGATTCATTCTTTTTTTTTCTACAGAGAAACGTACAGATGAGGTTTAAGGCCACAGAAAAATGCCGGGTTTTTTTCACCATCAGAATTTCATCTCTAAACTTTTGAGATCAAAAGTCAGAGAAAAAAAAAAGTCTATTCTGAGAAAAGAAGTCACACTGTTAAGATTAAAGTCTGAATTCAGAGAAAGAAAAATCAGAATTTTTTCTTTTTCTCGCGTGGCCCTAATGCTCTTCAGTAGAAACTGCTTTTAAAAGGCACAGGATTTATAAATCTAATCAGTTTTCACTCACTCAGGCTTCGGCAGATGTTGATGTAAAAGTCTAAGTCGTCGTCGCCGTCGTCGACCAGGTAACCGCCCTCCACCTGGATCAGAGGGTTCAGGTCGTGCTTCTTACCGTCTGAGTCGAACACGTAGCAGGGAACCTAAACACACAGCAGGAGCCTTAATGCTAACTCAGCAGAAACGCAAACAGGAACTGGATTTTACATTAATGCTACAGGGAGACACTAGGTAGGATTATAGCAGTGTTTGATTATTCTCACGGTCAATAGGATAAAAACATTGGTGCATTTTGCTGATTTTTCATTCACCCACTTAAGCTTTTATACAATGTTAAAAGTACATAAGAAACAAAATATTTAAGAAAATAAACACTTTAATGCCTAAAAAGCAATAAAGTCTTGATCATTTGTACAAATAATCAAGCTAAAAAATATACTACAATATGTGAAAAGCTCAGGCCTTTCTGCTTGACTTATCAATACAATGTAGAGCTGAAAAACAACAATTTGCTGATTGTTTTTTTAGATAAACAGATCAATAGTTGGATAGTAAAATGTGCTTAATCTGACTTTTTTTAACAGAATTTGAACCAGGTGAAGCTAAAACAACCACTTGAGTTCTGGGTAGAACATATTTAATAACAAGGAAGATCTTAAATACATAATCTTTATATTTTTGTACAGTTTTGGCTTAATCACTGTTCTTTCTGCAAACTGCCGTTTTGAGGACATGCTCCAGTTAATCAATTAATAAATCAGTTGCTGATTATTTCCATAATCGAACCATCACAGTTAATCATGATTAATTGTTTGAGTCCCACCTGGTTGCAAATGTTTTGGTTACATCAGTGAACTTTTAACAAAAGTAAAAATAAAAAAATAAAAAGAGAAGTAATTTGTGACTGAAATGCAGCGTAAATTCATTTTACGGTGACGGCATGTGACCAAACAGCAGAGCTTCATGGGATGTGGAAGCTTCACTTTCTGTCAGCTGACTAATTGTTTCTGCAGAAAGCTGCGGTTTCCTTTTTCACTCAGAAACCTACAAGCAGGACCTTCAGTCAGGACTCCTACCTCTTTGTGTGGTTTGAATTTGTCCTTCTTGCAGGCAGCGTAGGTCTTCCACTCAAAGTAATGAACACATTCAGACAGCGCCACGAACTCTGGGGTGCCCTGTTAGACAGAAGTGCAAAAAAGAAACTGTTTCGTTATAAACAAGCGGAAAACAACGTAAAGGACGTTGGCTTCTTATTGAGTGGGTGACTTTTCGGAAAAATTCGCCATGAGTTTTCTGTGTGATCTAAAGTACACAGAGTTTATCTGCTTTTACTTATTAAGAAAAAACATCTTTGGAGCTTTATTTTTTAATAAACTTTTTCTGTAGCTATAATTTCCAGGTAAATGTGAATATTTGAGCTCTGCAGCTCTTTGGTTGGATCCAAGCTCATCTTGACGTTGTTTGGAAGGATTGCCACAAACCTACCATCACAAACAAAAACACAGTCTCCATTTTTTTTTCCACTTCTGTCACTAAGACCTTAGGTTTAGTATCGGTTGATACCAAATACAGAAAAACAGCTGAATTGATTTAAAACGTTTCTTTTTTAAAAAACACTTACAAACTTATTTGATAACTCTACACCAGTACAGCTCACTTAAACACACCAATAGCTTCAGAAGCTTGGTCTAACATGCAAAAACAACTTTAATTTGTTCAGTCAAAGAAGTATATCAGCCAATGCAAAATAATAAAGAACCATCATCGCATTGAAAAATTGTGCAGAATTAAACATTGAAGCCCAAAGAGACAAATAAATAAATAAAATGTTGAGATGCTGAACTCGGCTAGAAATTTTGACAGCATAATCTTCTCTTTTTATCATTTCATTGTTCTTTTTTTATTGAGTTTCACTTCCTGTCAGACATTATGAACCTGCTAAGCCCCTCTTCTTCGGAAACAGAACCGCTCTCATTGTGACTCGACAGGAAATGACATCACTACCAAAGCTACAGCAACTCTCCCTCTCTCTCTCTCTCTCTCTCTCACACACACACACACACACACACACACACACACACACACACACACACACACACACACACACACACACACACAATATACCGCAGAACAGCACCACCCTCAGAGTTAAAGTGATCAGATCCAAATCAGCAGACACCTGTTGCTCTGCATTCATTCTATACAGAACATAAACAGTCTGGAATTTGAAGGAAGAAAGAGAAAAATTAACCGTATGATTTTTAATTAATTTGCATTTTGAAGCCTGGAATCAGTGATCAATATCATGGAGAAAAAACAACATTTGGTAGGGAAATTAACAAAAAGCATGGCAAATTAAGATTTTGCATGTTTTTGTTCTATTTGGGTTTCTTCTGCTTCTAAAAACACTTAATTCAACTTATTTGGATATAACTTCATGTTTTTTTGTGTGTGAAATTTCAAAAAACTGATTGTAACGTCACAAATCATCATGCACTGCGTCAGCAAACACCTGCTCTGCACAGCTGTTTTATTCTGGCAGCCTAAAGAAAATCCCTGCATGTGTTTTAATACGTCTACAGATATGCAAACACAAATTCTGCAGCATTTCAATTTAAAGGGAACCTTATTGTGCATCATTGAACAGGTTAGGTTAGCAAAATTACATAAAAAATGTAACATTTTTGCCTTTAACGATTACAATAATTGTACATTTTGGGGTGTAAAGACACTTTAAAGGTGGCCTACTCTTCTTATTGGCTATGGAAAACATGTTCATTACATGTTTTGCACCAAACCATTCTTAGATAATGAGACTTTATTCTCTGCTCATTTCCTAATTTGAGCTGTTGCACTTTAAATCCAATCCTGTTGGATTATTATATTACGCCTCCATCTCAATGTTTGCACATGAAAATGGCAGACGCACAATTATACATTCACACATCTTTGGAAAGCAAAAGTGAGGCCTCCTGCACAACCAACAAGGGAATTCTAGATGCTCAGTCAACAGAAAAACACTTGTCTTTTGCAGCAGCCACTGTACAGAGCATACAGCGGCAAAACCAGCTGACCAAACATGCTGGAGCTCCATCTGGATTGCTAGGCAACAGGCGAGGCTTTGCTGAAGTTGCCGGTCGCTGTGGGTCTTACCATGGTTTTCCCACACTGGAAGTCGATGCTGGTCTGGACCGGGTTGGTTCCGCCGGGACATGTGCTGGTGGTGTTGTAATCCAGCACCGTGCCGGAGAGCCTCTGCAGGGAAAGGTCCCCTGCAGAGTAAATGAGGAAAGGGTCAGTACGCTGTTTTATCTGCTGAAATCATTCATCAAGCAGGCAGTTTGACAGATTAATGTCTCAAACTCCCAACCTCCACGTTTATTTTGACTGCAGGGTCAGTTTTCATTTTTCATGTCAATAATCGACCGGAAAGCAAAAACTGACTGCTGTGGGAAAAGCTCAGCGCTGCCTGGATCTGAGTTTTAAAAACTAACAGCAGGTCAGTGATTTTTAAAAAAAAATAAATATTTGATATTTATTGGCTGCAAAAAATGTACATATAGATATAAGAAACCTGGAACACCTGAGCTTCATATGAGAGAAACCAAATGTTTTTCCTTCTGATGAATATTTTCAGTGATTTTATGTGTTTATGTTTGTGTGAACTCTGGGCCAAGATAGGCTGCTATCACAAGACAACAGTCAAAGCAATGTAACCGAGCAACCAGATGACCGACAAACCTACAAACTACAGGAGATAAGGAAACCTAACTTAGCAACGCACTACATGCCAATATTATGTTGTAACATTTTCAGGTATTTTTAATATATTGGTTTCAGTTCAATGAGAAAAACTGGACCTTCTTGCTTTATTTTAAAAGATTGTAATGAATTTAATATTTCCATATTGTTAATATCCAACTTTGCTGACATTCTTCTGTTACAATCTAAACCTAAATTCAATCAGTCAAGTTTATTGGTGTAGATTAGAACATTTCAGCAAGCAGGCAGATAAAGTGTTTTACATGATAAAAAAACAAAAATAAAATGTTAACACAAATATTTCATAATGTCCAAGCTGAAGAACTATTGTGATGAAGTAAAATTGTTTAATATTTGAATGCAAACAGAATTATTTTGTAAGAAAGACTAAATTAAAAATACACCAAAAACTACATCCTTTGCAGGAAACGAGGAAAGCGCAACAAGATCATATCTAATATGAAACACGATGCAAAAGTGATCAAAAGGTAAACAGGAAACCAGCTGGGAGAAATAAAATCATTTCCTATTCAGCCTGTTTGTTTTTGGAACGTTTTCTTTTTTAAAGCACAGCTACAGAAAAGGTTGCATCACGTTCCACAGAAACTGTTTGGCATGTTTCGACCTGAGGGTATAAAACATGCAGCTTAAAGTCTCCGTGTGGATTTTACTTCCCTGAGTTCTGAGAAAAGTCACATGTTTCCTTGAACTCACTGTTAGTTTAACTTCTCTAATTTAGCCTTTAGAATGCAATGAGTCAGATAATTTAGCGGCTAATCGTAGAAAGGTGCTGAGCAGATAAAACCTCCAGATAGCAGCGCCGTGTCTGTGTGAGCTGCTGATGCGTTCAGGGGTCATGTGAGAAGTCAGTCACAGTTATTTAACTCAAAATCATCTGACCTCTCTGCTGCTTGGTCACCACTTACTCATTATTCCTCTTTACATAACAGCACTTCCTCAATGCACTAAAATAAAGCCATAATAAAAACCAACAACTGCACAAGTTTTCACTCGTCTTTAAACGCGTGTTGCCTTTAAAGCTACACGGCTCCTTGTTGCAGCCGGGACTCTGATATCAGATATTCAACAAGGGGACTTTTGTGACCTCTGGCAGCAGGACAAGCTGTTGTTTTAGCCTGAAATAATTCAGTCTGGCAGCCATAGAAGTCAGCAGAAGAATAAAGGAAGACTTAGCCGGCCTGAGAATGAGTGAGACATTGGCTGCAGCTTTCTTATGTACATTGTTTTAGCTCAGACATAATTTAAAATCAGACAAAGAAACACTGAATGACTTCATATATCAAAAATATTACATTTAATTCAAAATTACTTTATTTATCCTAAAATTAAACCCCATCAAAACTTGCTTGGCCTGACACGATACATTTGCAGGACAATAAATTGTCCCAGAAATTATTGTGATAAATGATAAAATTGCTGTTTCCATACCATTTTAAAATATAAAGAAAATAGCATTATAATACAAGATCAATCAACTTTAATTTTGTAAAGAACACTCCACACTGCAACTTTAAGATATTTTAAATATAAAAAATAAAACTCAACAACCAAAAACAATAAATAAAAATTAAACAAAACAGAACTGAAACCAAAAAGATTAAACAAAACTTCCCTTCACAAAATACTCATCATCAGAATGGAAATCATCAAACTCATTTTTAATTTGTCAACTCATAGACGTTGTAGATGGAGTAGCTGACAGTGTCGCAACTGCATCTGAAGAGTCCTCTGACTGAAGACTGTTGGCGAATGACAGTCTCATGACTAACAGTTCAATATCTGAGCAGCAGAGTTAATATTCCACAGAAACACACTCCGGGTGACACAATCAGTTGATAGCAAGCTGCTTTCCAGCTCCTTTGCTTTTGCCGCTCCTCTTAAAATCTGACTGAATGGTTAGAAAACCAAGTAAAGAGGCAGCAGAGTGGGGGAAGGATTTTTACTCATTATGCATCTCCATCCATGAAGCCTCCTGTCCAACTCCTCTGTGATTTGAGGTCGCAATTCAGGTGTTATTGGAGCTTTGCAGATGCTAATTAGCTGCTCTCAGTTGTAAAACCTTGTTGCTATGGTTACACATTATAACAACTGTCTGAGAGTTAAAAAAAAAAAAAGTAGGAGCAAAACGCTGCACAGCCAGAGGGAATAATTATCCAACCATAAAACACCTAAAAATAAAAAAAGTAAACAACGTTTAGAAAAAGAACAAATGAGAACAAATGAGAACCAACATGCTGCCACCATCAGCGCTGCAGTTCTAGAATAAAAAGTAAATAGATTTGGATCAAGTTAACATTAACAGTAAACAGTAAATGCCTCCTAAGCTACAATTGTAGTAGTTTAGTAGTTTCACTCTTAGTCACAGTGAAACCAAAATGTAGTTCAGAGCTAAAACTGAATTAATTTTTCTAAATGAGTTCATTTATGCAACAGAACATCCTCCTTTAGGAAGAAAACAGGGGAAAAAAGCCTGTTTTAAGTCAGTATTTCCTGAAAACGTACCAGTTCAATTAGCAATGGAACAATATCTTTTTGTAAGTAAAATAATCTTTTTCCTCAATATTAAGGAATTATTTACTTAAAACAAGCTGCTGACAGACATGAGGAAGAGGAGGATGAGGAGGAAGAGGGACTCTGCCTGTTCAGCACAGAGATCAGATCGGTGATGAAGCACCAACAAACTGATCCATACAGCATCAGATCAATAGTTCAGTCAGCAATAAAACCTCCTGTTGTCGACTGAAAGCCGTCAGGTAGAGGCGGCATGAAAAACATAAAAACATCCATTTTACCTCACACTCAGTGAGGAACACACAGCAGGAGAAAACGCTGAAGCGCTCAAGATTAAGGAGGAGGATTAATGCTGCTAGGTTTTTATGCTAATATTATTCTAACAAAACTCTCATTTCATGTTTCCTGCAGGTAAAAAGTAATGATTTCTGCATTTCTGTGACAACAAATGGGAGTTTTTCTATGGAAAGATGAGAATATCAGATGAAATATCATGATAAAAACTGTGAAGTTCAGCCATTTTCATCTATTTAAATTTTAAATCTGAACTTAAACATGTGAAACAGGTGGTCAATAATTTATAGATTATATTACAAGAATAATGTTTTAATATAACAACTTTACTCTCATAACATTACTTTGTACAATTTTATTATTGTAATATAACTAATTTTGTTCTTTTCTTGATGAGATCTCTGTTTTATCAACCATAATATTTTGGATAAAACAAAAACGAGAAGATCTTCTTATATTTCTGCATCTTTTCATTAATCTATTGGTGTCTGTTAAGTTTCAGCCATATTAAATAAATACCTTCAGGAATCTCCTTAAACACTTAAAATTGTTTCAGTTTAAATAAAAAAATACAGAAAAGTTTTAAAGAAATATCCACTGATGTTTTGCAGAACGATGCTTTGATAGTTTTAATTCCTGTAAACTGTGTTTGAATTAAGATATTACTGGATATGAAATGGAGCCATTTGTTTAATTATATTCATCTGAATTAAAACAACAGCTTCAATGACCAGTCAGATATAAGGCAAACATTTCCATCATATAAATATGAAACTAGTCCCGCTTCATTCATCAACCCTGCTGTGAAGGAAACCTTGTCCTTTTCACTAACAAGGCTGTCATCTCGGTTTGCCTCGGGGTTGAATGACAGATCCTGACTCAATTAGCAGCTGTGACTCCTTTAAGGACATATATGAGGCTTTATTTAACAAAAACGGTAAAATCTTACTTAAAATAGGCCTGTAACGTCCAACTACCTGAAGGTTTTTCACAAATACCGAAATTAAAATGTTATGAAATTCAAATAAAACTGCCAACTGAAGCAGATGCTTGGTGGTTCTAGACTTTGACTTTCTAACTGCAAGACCTTTGCAGAGTTTAGTTGGTCATTAAAGTTTTGTTTAAAGTGAAACTTTGTTAAATTTAAGGTTTGAGTTTGATGAAAACAGCTTTGAAAAAGAAAAATGTTCACATATGTAAGATACTAAGTTGATATCAAGTTTTATTGTTGTATTTGCAAATTCAAGTTTTCATAAAGCAGACTATGGAGAGGAAAGAGTGCCAAATCACAAGTAACTTATATCATTAATTTACTAAAGTTGGAATTAAATACAGAAATTATTTATTAAATATAGAATTGATCAAATGTGTCAACAAAACACTCACTGTGGAGGAAGCTGCCACAGGGTCCAGCCATTGCTAACCAGCTAGCACAGGCTAACCCATTCTCATAAACTTTAGAAATATTTCAGACCTAACTACAGATACTGACGCCGTATTTACTCACCCAGTTTGTAGTCAATAAATTGCAACAATTTAATAATGTCATTGTGGTTATTTCTGAACTTTTCAGTGAAGATATGATCTTAAAGTTGTAACAAACTTGGAAAAAGTTAACTTGACTTGGCTCTTCTGATTGACTGTTTGAAGCAGCCAATCAGAAGTCAGGATTTCTACAGCGGCAGTCCTAATCCCACCCACTGGGTTTTGATGGCCAAAGTTCATAGTTTAAATTAGGGCTGAAACGATTAATCGCATCAATCGATTATTAAAATAATATTCAGAGCAGGAAATAAACCAAAACAGTACAAAAAATTACTTAAATAATCTATGGTTCCAGCCTTAGTTTAAATTGTGTGCTACAGTTATACAGTATGACATAATTTATTTAATAATAAAATAATTATGTCTAGTTATTAAAATTAAATGAATAAATTTAATTAAGGAACATATAATTAATTACATATTTAATTTTGTATTATTTATTTTAAAAATGTATGACATTTAAATAATTATTACTTGTAATTTGGCACGCTTCATTCTCCATAAGAACATGGCAGAAGGCATATCTGACGAAGCTATGACCTAAATTAACCTCTGACCTGCAACGTTCAACCAAATGCAGACACGTTTCCACGTAGTTCAGTCTGACACACCACCAAACAGAACCACGGCTCTTTCTTCCTCTTTACTGAACTGTACTCACCGACTGAGTGCTTGTCTTCACCGGTGAGGTTTTGGGCGCAAACTGCAGTGCTGGACCCACAGCTGGTCAGTGGTGAAGACTCACAAAGCTTTATGGTGTATTTCACTTTGTTGTCCAAGTCTACAGCCTCCCATTTATAGCTGAGAGACAGATAAGACAGAGTTAATTAAGAAAGAATTGAAATCAATATTGAGTCCATAAAATTGTGAAGAAAACATCCAGCATCTTCAATACAGTGTTCTGCAATTAAACCCGGATTGAGGTTAAATTGATTTTTTCTTTAGTAAAGTAACAAAACCAGGAAACAAACAGCAGCCAGTGTGAGCATTCAGGTAACTGGTTTTCATTCCTGCCTTATTACTGAGTCAATATTTAGACAACAGCTGCACTGGCAGCGCTCCAGAAAAGAAAAGCTAATATTTAGTCTCACATGTTTTGCATCTTTTCTGCTGACTGCAATAAAAACACAACGCAAAAGACAAAAACGCCCCACCTTTCCCTTTAAAGTACTCTTGTAATAATTTTCAAAACTTGACTTTTTAGTGATTCTATGTTAAATGTTTTACTATAGAGAAATTGAAAATGATGGGAGGAACCAGCGTTTCATCTTTTCTAAACCAAATCTGAGTGTACTTTGCCACAGACACTTAATTTATTATCACCATTTGATAACATCTCTAAGAAAATACCACAATGTTAGCAAAGCATACAGTTGTATTATTTATGCCTGAACACAAACAATTTTTTTATTTTACACATCTGAGCTTCGTCTTTGGCTCTTGAGGAAACAAATCAAGTGAAGCACAAAAAAACCTGCATGTTTTAATGCAAAAATAAACCATTTTTTTGCGTATTGTGATGCAGCCATGAAAGCACATCAAACTTTCCATATATTTTGCTGGCATGCATCGCATCAAAGCTGTACTTTGCATCCAATGCAGAACCTTCTTGCTGCAAGGCAGCAGTGCTACTGTGCAGTTTGTCCGCCATCATGTCAAATAACGCAGGAGGATCAGCACCTCTTGTGATGTCATCAACAAATACGCAAGAACAGAGTCAGAAGTTTAATTTCGATTGATTTTCTATTACGGCTGTATAATAATAGATATCACGATATACATCGATATTTTCTATTCTAGAAAAAACCCAAGTATCGTAGCATCCAACTGTCACCTTGTTCCCTCACTGCTTGCTTCACCAGGTCATCAGGCTTAGAGTGATTCCTTCAGATGTTCAGG
>CAEGAF010074565.1:0-26687 GCA_903067075.1 Micropoecilia bifurca | reverse complement strand
GACCCGACTCCAGATAAGCGGAAGAAAATGGATGGATGGATGGATGGATGGATGGATGGATGGATGGATGGATGGATGGATGGATGGATGGAATATTACTCTTCAAAACAACGTAAATTCACTTTAATGCAGGGATGGAAAAAACTCCTCAGATGATAAAGACGCTATCTTGTTCCAAGCAAGTTCAACATAAACCAAACATCATCACAGCTTCATGCCATACATCAGTGCATTGCCACGGTAACAAAATCCAACACACTGATTCTTCCTCCTTTACATGATGTATACTCAGGTCGACACACACTGTACATTTCTGACTGTGTAACCGTCGCAAAAGACAAAGGGTCACTCCACAAGTGGCCATGCCGGCTTCGCTCCATGTCTCCATACGCGTCAGAAAATGAAGGGATGGAGGAGATGAAAGGAGAGCTGGAGGAGAGGCGCTTTGATTCATCTTTAAAGACACTTATTGCATCTTTAATCATCTTCCTGGAAGCGCAGGGACGGCCTGACGGTTGGCCTTGAGACCTGGTGAATTCACACCCTGCTGAGGCCACTCGCTCTCTGCAGGGGCAAATCTGGCCTTTTCTCCTCTACTGTTTTATAGGCTGAGAGATGCAGATGCCTCAGTTGGTCAGCTAAATGCTCCGGCAGGCAGGGGACCGGACACATTTACAAGTCCAGCTGTAGCTTTTGCCCCACCAGATTCAGATGGCTTTACCCTCGTGTATATTTTGTAATCTGACTCTCTGATGAAGGCAATGAGAGTTGCTACGGTTGCATTGCCACCAGTCAGGTTTAGTCCGCTTTAATCGAACTCTGTCTGTTTGCCTAGAAAGTCCAGATTGTTCTCGATTTGGTTTCAATCAAGCGGTATTCACATTTGATTGGTATGTGAACACCAAGCAGACCAGAGACCACTGCATAAGCAGCAAAGGTGCAGGGCATTCTGGGAAAATAGAACCTAAACAAGAGCGAGTGTCTAGTGCTAGTGGGAGAAATAACTCCTTGTCTTTTGACCAAGACAAAAGAGAAATTCTACAACCACTAAAATCTGTCGCTACGCTATTTTAGTTTACATTTTGCAGAGAAGGAAATTGCACTTATTGTCTACTTCAGAGGTTTTTGAGTCATTTCCCTCAGTGGTTCTTGATGCAGCACCACTTTACGAAGGGGTTTGGTTCAGGTATGAAAACACTGTTAAATTATACCAGATGTATACTCTGATGCTTGAGAGTTTGAGCTTTAATGATTAAAGTCTTACTGCAACAAGAAGTGTGAGAATGTCTTTAAACCCTGTGTGCACATCTAAACCACCTTCAAAGCTCTGAATAAAACATTTCAGATGGAAGCTACCGCCAGGGCCCAGCTCATTTCACGAAAACATGCTGCCGTCGCCAAGTTCATCTCACCCCTTCAAACAGGCTAAAGAATCACCTGGACTAATGAATAGTGGGTTTTATAGGTGCTGTTTTGATTACGGTACTTAAATAAAAGGGATGAGTGGAAGAACAAGAACGTAGCTTGAACTAAAAAGAAAACATACATTCATATGTTGCTTTGGATGCAGACTGCAGAAATTTCTCTAAGATTTAGAGAAACTGAGGTGCATTTGGATAAATGTGATAAATCGCAGAAAAGTTCTTCTGATGTTATCTCTGGTTCAGAAATGGCTTCAGCCAAAGTCCACATGCCTTGAAACTCTGCTCCAAACTCTTGAATAGGATTATTCTCTCAGTCCAGTAATGGCTGCAGTTATCTCTGTTAATGTACTTGTTGTCCACCACATTTTCCTCCCACCAAGCTGTCATTTTATATACTAGGATGTTGCATGTTGGCAGGCTTTCCCATGACTGTGCAGTGCAACATTTCACATTAAACATTTTTCTTTTGACCTTATAGAAGAATTGTAACTTTCTTAGTTACTGATTTTTTTAAATGTCTTTATCTGTAAACCATAATCAAGCACATTACAAAGCTAGCTATATCTTTTAGTCATGGTTGCTTGGTTACAGGGACTTGTACTGAAGAAAAGATTTCAGTTTTATTGTTTAAAAGACAGGCAGAGATCAAGTTTTTCAAAACTTGAGTGGCTTGGATCCCTCACCAACAGAGAATAGTTTCCTTCTCAAACTGTGGTTCTAGTGTCACTAGTGGTTCTGTTAGTTCTATTCTGATACGTCCTATTGATGGGTCAGATACTGAAGTGTTTTATCACCCTTCCTGATAATGGTGTGAATTACAAGGAGACATTTTGCTAAAATCAGTTCTAAAATCAGTGCTTTTCTTTCAAGGTTGTAATTCTTAGTGATTTAGCATCATGTTGGTTATTTGGGATTTAATCCAAACTTCTGAGAGATGATTTAAGTTACAAATACACACAGTAAAACTGTTTTGTTGTGAATAATTATCTTACTGTTTATCTTGGGGAAAAAAATTATAGTAAGAATTCAGATTTATCTGGACACTGACCTGCTAATTGATTATGTTTGCACAATATTATTACTTTAGTTGTCTGGAGGAGCTTTAGTTCAAATGTTGGTTTCAAAAGAACATTGATTAAGAGACGACTAATTGCAATTATTTTTGTAATATTGGCAGTTCAGTGGCTCCACTTTATGAAATTGTCGAAATATTTTAAGTCCATATTGCCTATCAACAATACATGTGTTTCCATGGGGTGACCATGGCTCTGTGGATAGAGCAGCCATCTTGTGATCAGAAGGTTGTAGGTTCAATTCCAGCTTCTTCCTGCCATGTGTCAATGTGCCCTTCGGCAAGGCACTTAACCCCAAATTGGGTATCAGTGTATGAATGTGAATGCGAAAGAAATGTGACTCTAGCATAAAGTGATTTTAGTGGTCAAAAATGATTGGATAAAGCACTATATAAGTTCAGTCCATTTACCATTAAACATTTGTGCAAAACTTTGTCCATATTCCAATAATGTGAAAAAGCAATTGTGGTATTTTCATTAAATAAGAAACCTCATTAAAATCACATATGAATAAGTTTGTCAATGAAAATCATGCCATGCCAATTGCTTTTCACCACTTCCAGCTGTTGATCATTTGACTCGTGAAAACGTGTTTCCTTTGCAGTTTTTATATAGTAATTTGGACACAGCAGGAAACCACCTCATCCTAGCATAGAAAATATATAAATTAATTTGTCACGTTTCCATAAAACAAATTAATTTGCATAATTCCAATTAGTGCAATTATATGGTCAGTGGAAACGCAACTACTGTACAGCAGAGGTCTGTAACTCCAGTCCTTGAGATTTTACTCCTGATAATCTTTGTCTAATACAACCAAAAATCATATCATCCTGCTTACAGACAACATGATTTCTCTCTGCGTTGTTAGGTCAGCAGCATGTTCTCATCCTTCATCTAATACAACATTCCAAGGCTTAATAAAAAATTACTTTCTAGTCCCAACATTTAATGATTCAATATGTACAAGTTCTGATCTTTTCTGTTTTTATACCTGCAAAATGATTTACTGTACAAGACTACCTGCAGGCAGAAAGCACACTGGCTGTGAGCAGGGTTTATAGGAGTAACTAGGTCTTAATTAAGGCTCTGCAAAGCTCCACGTTTAGGTCTGTAAGATATTAGAACAAGCGTATTTACAGAGCGTTTCATCATCAGTCCTGAATTTGTTAATGAACGCCTGCCGTTACTTCTCTCCTACAGGCTTTTAAGTGAAGAAAAAGGAAAAAACTGCTTTCCTCAAGCTTTGTTAAGTGCAAACAATCCTTCATTTTCTATTTTCAAATACAGTGTGGAAAAGAGCAGTGGAATTATTTGGGGCCTCCTGTTCCCTCAGCATCTTTCAACCCGAGAACAGGTCAACCTCGAATTTAACACAGAGCAGTACCGTTTACTGTCACAGCCATTAAAATCCCTCTGAGACGACATTCTAATATCAGAGAGAGCAGAAAATGAGCATAATGCTCTGAGAAAGGTAGTTAACATCCTAAAACTCAGATACAGAGGCAACAAAAGCGATTCAATTGAAATGAGAGAAGCTCTGCCAAGAAAATGTTAAAAAGAGTAAATTGATAGGCACTAATGGACACCTATTAGAGAGATTTCTATAAAAGCTTGCATTATGATTCATTATCTCTTTTCACCTAAATCACCTAGGACATCTCATTTAAGTCATCTTTAAAATAGATATTTATTCTAAGATTTTTATTATGCTAAGAAGCATGGATGAGTCATATACAGGGTAAATAATGTAGAAATAATACAGTGACAAAACATGAGGTATCCAAAAATAGTCCTTGAATGCATCATTGAAACTTTACTCTAGGTTTATATTGGATGATACTTGGGGTGGGAGATATGGACTTAAGGCTTTATGAAGATATTTTTTGGTACCACTGCAATAGTGACTATGGGCTATTTATTACTTCATTTTTAAGTAACCTAAATAGCTGCAATTGTGTCACAGCGACTACACACATTCCTAAAACCTAAAACATTCCTATTAGTAATGCGTTTCTTTAGGACGCCAGTCACAAAGAAGTGTGATTTGTATTATTAAACTGCAATTGGTAACTGCATTTAATTATATTTTCAAAAGTATTGATATTTACTGATGCTTTCATTAAACAGAGAAAATATTACAGCTATTAAAATCCATTAAGTGAAATTTATTGTGACAACAATGAATCAATATTATTTAATACATTTATCACATTAAAGAATAAACAATATGATAAATGTCCATCCTTGATATAAAAATATGTAATCCATGATGAATAATTAAAAATATAGTTCACATGATGGAAAAACTAACAGAAGCAGAGCGATCAAGATGCTAATGCTGTGTTCACATAATATGTTTCAATGCTCAATTCTATTTTTTTTAATTCAATTTTATTTTCCTTGTTTATGCTACTAATTAAATGTGATTGCAAGAAGACTTCTGTGTCAACGGTTTGCACCACATGTTCAGACTTGTGGCAACTATGTATGGGTTGCTATTAAACTATTTATCTATTGCACAACTTTGTTCTGTATTGGAATGTTAATAAAAATATATTGATAACATTGAATTTTATATATCTTAAATCCAAAAACTTTAGCTGAAAATTCTATATATCAGAAACTGCTTTGCTTTGAAAAAAGAAAAGAAAAATCTCTTGAATGCTTCCAGAAATACTGTAAGTTACATTATTCAAAGGAAAATTGGAGATCGTAACACAAATGAACAAATTGGTGATGGTAACAAATTGTCTATCAGAAATAAATCTGGCTTTAGATGTAGAACGTCAACATTTAAGCTTTAAAACAGAAAATATTTTGTTTTTCAGACTGATGAGGAGCATTCAGTACTTAGATAATACTAATTGTTAGCATCTAAAGTCATTTAAGTGACTGAATAAAAATTGGGTCATAAATGCTGAAAATAGAAACACTTATTGTAATGAGAAATTTGTCTTAGTTTCTTGAATTCAGCTCCAGGTGGAAGGAAAATGAGCTAAACAAGATGAATAAATAATATTTCTAATCTTCTCCTGGATTCAGTTTGTTTTTCTCCACAATATAAGCCAGAAATACCCTGCAGTAGAGGGGTGGCATGCTCCAGTCTGTCACCTCCAGCCATGACTTGACCTTTAAACACAACCTACTCTGAGCAGAAACTTGTTCTCACAGGAGGAAAAAAGAAAAGAAGAAATCTCTGGTCATACGCCAACATTTCAAATAGGTAACGCGGGAGAGCTGCTTTACTATAACACTATCTTTTCTTCTTTATCTTACCTGACTAATTACTGCAGCCACACCACTTTGAGCAGTGAAGGGGAAATTAATGGGAAGGATGAAATACGTGATTAAATGCTCGTCTTTCCATAATGAACAGAAACAGCGAAGCAGCTCATGTGGTAAGAGGCCAAAATGGCGAATACTACATGAATTGGAGTTGTTTAACATTAGCTGCACTCCAATTCATTCCATGAACCGATGCCGCCAAAGAATGCAGGAATTCATCTTGCGGCAAGGTAAAAAATGTTGATCTGGGTGTGAATACTGAGCCTGAAGAGGGGAAACCCGTAGCAGGGATGAGTATTACAAACATGTCAGGATATTTAGACACAGAACTGTGGAGAAGTATTTGCTCCCTTACGGGTTTTATTTTGGTTTTGGTCTTTTTTGTCATATCTCTCTGTGTTGAACTGTACAGAAAAATATGATGGTGACATTCATAGTATTTGTGGAGTGTCTCTTTCTGACTGTTGGATCTTGAACTCTGACCTTAACTGGGACAAGTGAGACCCGGCAGTGATTTAGACCGGTGAGGGCCACCAGGCGGCGCTGTGGGGGCCTCAGAAAGTTAAAGGGAGGATCAGAAAAAAAAATAAAAAAACATCATTTTTAATATTTTTCAATCTTTTTTTTTTTTTTTTACATAAAACGTTAGTTAATATAGCTTACATTTTCTGACTGGCTGCCAGTTAAATTTATCAACTTGCTTATCTCCTCAAGCTAGATTAGCAATCAAGAAAAAGTTTCTGGCAAGAACAAGACCAAAGAACCTCTGCTGCGTTGTGATAAAAAATGTTATTATCTGGTAATAAAGCCATGATTTATTATCTGAAAAAAAATTCTGCAACAAACTCATGCAGTGTTTCTGCCACAAACGTCACACATCTAAAATCGCAAGACAGGAGGCCACATTTATCGTAAATAAATGTAATGGGTTTGGATATAATCAACACTTGAAAATGTGTTGTATTTACTCTGGTCGTATCTGACTACTATTTATTTTCTTTTAACTACAACATTTTTAAAATTTATTTTAACTTTTTTATATATAATATTTTAGAAAGAATCTGATAGAGCAAATACTTTGTGCAGAACTGTTATTCTGAAGAGTTGATATCAGGTGACAGTAGTCAACATTTACACCATGGTTTAATTTGTACCATTGCTCAACAACTTGATGATAACACTGAGTAGAACATGTGCAAGAATTTTTTTTAAAGTTTTAGTGATATTTCATAATAGATTCCATAATTTAGGTTGGAAAAACATAAATCATGTTCATGTGTTAGATTCATGTGTTAGTGATGCATTAAAGTAAGAAAAAACAAACCAAATGAGCCTCTGTTGTGCATCTCTACTTGCCAGTTTCTCAATAAAAAAGGCAGAAAATGGGCTATCAGAGATGGACAGTGTGTGTTATCAAGCCACCAGAGCATCAGTGAACAAAGAAATGAGACTCACTTGAGGGTGAATTGTTCCACAGTGGAGTTGGGCATCAGGTAGAGCAGGATCTTCAGCGTTTCTCCAGGTTTGAGTGGTTTCTCTGGCAGCCTGAGGAACATATTCTTGTCCAGCTGTTTGTCCACCAGCAGCTGCTCCTGACTGGCCTGGTAGAGGCTGATGCTCCCGATGCGCAGCAGAGGGTGCTGTGACAGAGGTTCTCCCCTGGCCCCGCCGCCCCCTCTGTGACCCTCGCTGCACTCCCCGTCCAGATTGGGCTCGTGCAGCGTGTAGTACAGCTCAGCCTGCAGCGTCTCACTGGTTAATCCATCCAGGAGCCCGTCGCCGGAGCTTTTCCTGCGGCCCAGCGGTGCCACGTTGGTGTTGAACCAGGACGGAGGCAGCTCCAGCTGCGCCAAGCACTTGGCCATGTTGCCCCTCATGCGGCAGGACGTCTTGATTTCCCGGACGTCCCTGAAGCCGTGCAGTCGGATGCATGGCAGGTTGTCCTGAGCCTTGAAGTCGTCCCAGTCACGGCCTGCAATGTAGAAGAACACCTGGACGATGGGGTTGTTGGAGAAGACCCTCGCCTGGACAATGAAGGCCCGCACCTTCCAGCCAACTGTCAGCTGGCCCGGGATGTCCAGAGGGCTGGCTGGCTGCAGCAGCTCCTTGGATAGAGCCTGGTCCTGGGCAAAAGGCCCAAAGCTTATGTTGATGGCGGGGAGGTCTTTTGTCTGGAAAACCACAAAACTCTCGGAGCGCTGCAGCGGATTTCCGGAGCTGCTGCTGCTGCTGCTGCTGCTGCTGCTGCTGCTGCTGCTGCTGCTCCTGCTGCCGCCGCCAACCGTTTGTCCTGTGATCTGGGCCTCCCGCAAGAAGAAAGCCAGTTGTGCATTGGACATTTTGAAGCTGGCAGGCAGATACACACTGGGTGGTGGAGGGCTGGCTGTCATTGCTGAGGCGCTGAACAGGACATCTGAGCTGGTTGGGGAGATTTTACCTGCAAGAGCTGGGAAGAAAGAGAAAAACAAGAGTGATTACACTCTTCAACAGAATCTTTAAAGGTGAAATCTTGTGCTTCCTTGATGACAGGTCAGTGGGCTGTACAAAACATGTTCACTACATTGTTGGCACAAAATGTTCATTTTCAGATAATGAGACTTTAGTCTGCTTGGTTCTGTCTATTTTGAGTTTTAAATCCAAATAAGATGCTGCTGACCATGCACCTTATCTTCACACTCATATGTGAAACAGATGCACAACCATACTTCTTTGAAAAGCAGAAGTGGAGTCTGATACACAACCAACAAGATGCAGCAAGTGGTTTCTGAATAGCAAGTCAAAAACAAAACACTTCAAGCAGCGAATACAGCAATAAAACCAGCTGACCAGACATGCTGGGACTTTATTTAGTTTGCTAAGCAACGGGCAGAGTGCTATTTGGGTTACTAGGTAACAGCACAGTGCGAATTAATCACCAGGAGGTTTTTTTGTGTTTTTTTTGGCTCGGGCAACTTTTATTTGAGAGTGATGATAAGTAGGTAATGAAAGAGAGGGAAGACATGTGGCAAAGATCATCTGCTGGGACTTGAACCTGAACCTGTGACCTCAGCGTCCAGGACTAAGGCCTCCATATGTGGGTTGTGCTTTACCCCTCCACCATGACAGCACCCCAACCAGGAGGTTTGTGAAACAACTTGTTTTCTAGACACCAAATGGCATCAACTTATTGGCAATAAATGATGTTTTTTTAAGGTGGTACAAGCACCTGAGACACAAAAGTATAACTAAGCCTTGATTTCTTGCCGTTTTGGCTTTATTCCTTTTAATTTTCAGCCATTCATCAGCTACAGGTCAACAAAACAAGTTCTACAGCACAGATAGGACATATGGTCTTTAACTGAAAATTCTGTGGCATTTACTTCCTCAGTGATAAACGAAATGATAAAAGGGGATAAAAGTAATGGGTTTTCATGTTAATAGATAATTAATGACTTAACCATAAGTACTGTTTTTGTACAAAAAAAAGATCAAAAACAAACCAGCACAGAACATCTTACAGATAAATACAGGGACATTACAATAAAAATGTTCTCACTGAAGAACAAGCAATGACTTAAAACAGGTATATTTTAAGGCCAAACTAATAATTAATGTCAAGATGATTATGTAGAGTTTATCAGTTTCACAATATATCATTGCTAAATGATACAATAATCCAAATTCCATGGTTACTTATGAGTGAAGTAATGATTTGAAAACACCTTTGCTTAGCCAAGCTATCAGCAAGAAGCAAAAATCAATTAAACAGTAGCATTTGCTAAAATGGTTTAGTTTTCCAAATCACTCATCAAATGAAAAACTGGTTCTAGGGGACATAGGCAGTCCAACAGGTGACCGTGTTTAAGTTAAAGTAGTCTGGAGCATCATGATAGGTTTCTAATGCTATGCTACCAGGAATACATGACTTATATGAAGTTACCACCTTTTGCTAAGTAAGAAATGCTCTTCAAATGAGCATTTTCACAAGAAGACCACCAAACAGATACCAGTAAACAGGCAGCATCTTGGTTCCAGACCAGCAACATTGACTTTAGGGAGTGACCAGCCCAAGCCCTCGACCTTAACCCAATACATAATTCATGATGTAACATCAGACATCCTGTTTCTGAGGAGAAATCAGGACCTGCACAGACACTGTGGTCCAATCGTCCTGGATCAGGAAACCCATTCACAAGTGCAAGAAGTCGGTCGACTTCAGACAACAGATATGAAGAATTCCTCAGAGACTGTGATTTTACAACTAATCATTAGTTCGGTGAGTGACGGCAAAGCCAAATATTTGTAAGCAGCCCATTATTAAATTCAACCTTGTTTTGATCTGGAACAAACTTGGCAGTGTCCCCAAAAGCATTGTACAGAAACAAAGGCCTTGAAGGATTTTAAGTTTTACTCACGTTTTTAAAAACACACTATTATTTTTTTAACCAACTGTACGTAATACACTAGGCTTAAGTCACAAAGTCAGAATCCTTCATTTACAAACACCATTACCCTATACTGTTAAGCGAATAAAGTAAGGTAAATAAACTTAAGAGTGAAAGAAAGAAAATGAGACATACTTATGAGAATTATCCAGAGTTGAGCACAAACACAGAGTTGCCTGTCCCCATAGTCCAAATCAGAGATTAAAAGTCCCATATTCCAAGTGGTTTTATCATTGAAATCTCATCTTTTAAATCTAAATTGAAATTTAGAACCAAATCAAAGGTGTCCTGTTGAAGTAAATCCTCTTCCAAAGCGGTGTTACTCCATGTAAATCTGTTGGCTCTCTTAAAAATAAGAAATCCTTGTAGAATAAAGAATGAATGAGTGAACAAAACAGCTGAAAGCGCCGGCAGTCCTTCACTCGCTTCTGTCCTCGCTGCCAGCTACACAGAGATCCTTAAACTTGTGCTTCTCTTGACGCCTTGAAGCTAACTCTCTGTTAAAGAGTGGCTCAGCCCCACACGGCAGCGCGGCGAGTCCCAGACTGTGCATGGCTCCGGGACAGAGCCTGACAGACAAGCGGAGCCTCCTCCCGGTTGGTGGGCTGTAGGAGGGCTATAGACAAAGCCTCTGACGCTGGCCACCCCCCTTCCCAACTCTCACCCCCTCTGCATCCCCACATCTCGCCACACCTAGTCTCCAGTCTATAATCACAGTGTTAGCTCTGGGTGATAGTCAAGACCCGCAGCCCTCTGAGGATTCAACTTACACCACACACAAGAAACACACTCCTGCCCGATTTATCTTCTCCCTCTCTGGCTCTCTAAACGTGTTCAGGCAGACTCATGTGAGCCAGAGAGAGAACAAGAGGTGGGGGATGGATGTTTTGCTTCAATGCCTTAAGGCGAAGAGAGAGAGAGAGAAACTGAGAAAGGAGTGAGGAGGAGAAGTGGAAAAGCAGGGATTAGATAAAGGTTATTGATGAATTAGCTTAGATCTGCTCCTCCTTTCTCATACGTCGAGCCCCCCTTCAGAATGCTCCGGCCTCATGAGAACAAGGGGCTACCGGCACAGGGGGAGGGGTGCACACACTGCCATGCTGCCTCACTCACATGTGCCTGGAATTCCCATAGTGAAAGAGGAATCCTCGGACCTGTGTGTGTTGGAGGGGGGTCTATAAGCTGGAAGGGAGCAACAAAAGAAGGACACTTACACCCATGGAGGAGACCCGACAGAGGCCGTCTCCTTATTACCCCAAAGCTCTCTAAATCACAGGAATGTGTGCTCTCGTCTCGGTCGACTGACAAATCCACAACGTCCCACTCCAGAAGACATCCCACCGAGTCGCGCTCTGGGGTCCGCCATACAAAGCTCCCACCAGTGCTGCTGCATATTTTACAAGCCACACAACAACATAAAACTCAGACTCCGCCACTAATCCGTGCCTCAGGAAAGGATCAAATATGTGCCTCACGTTTCAGGATACACACACTGTCTGTCTGCCAACTCCAATAATCAAAGTGGTGTATTTTTACCTCCATGCTGCTAAAGGTCTATCTGATATCACTGCTGTGTTTAAACAGCGTTGCTACTTTGCTTTATTCCTCTCACTGTCTCGAGGTGGATGTAGCCTTCAGCTCTGACAAAACCTGAATCCCCAGGTCTCCTGGCTCTTTAGCTACCTGTGAGGTGCCCTTGAGCAAGGCACTTCAGGGAGAGCATTTTTGAAAGGCTGGAAAACACCTGCTGCAGGTGTATCTATTTTTAAACAAGAGGGCAAAGGAAACTCTAGCTAGCACCTCATTATACAGCTCTTTTGGTACTAGTGACATTTACTGAACAGTAATTTGACAGGAAGAGAGGAGAAGGCTGGGAATCGAACCAAAGACAAAACCTCTCCATATGGTGTGTCTGCTTGGTCAACAGCACCTGGACACAACTTGTTTATTATTATTATTTGAGGTTTTTGAAGGTCATTCACTTAACATTCACAAATGTACTTTTTCCATATAATGTATATTATGTGGAAGAATAACATTTGAAACCCTGATATTTTTAGGCCCAACACCATGCTCTCAATAACTATTGCAAATATGGTTGTGACAGAAGCATCTGTGGTAGAGTTCAATGTGCATCAGAAACAATTTGAACTTTGTGCTAAGAACCCAGACAGCTGTTGATTTGGTCCCACAAGCTCACAAAGTGTCTTTCAACTCTTCTCCAGACCCACAAGTACACATACACCAAATAACCATGATCTCTCTGCAATTTTGGTCCACTGTCAGGACAAAATAAGCCTGAGCATCTTTCCAATAACCCTAGAGTAAACCTTTCCAGGGAAGACATTCTCTGATAGTTGGAACACACACTCCTTTTCCATCTGTACATTATCTTCCATTTAACCCAGGGTTGGGTCGCAGAGACAACATCCTTATCAGAGAGGCTCAGGCTTCCCATTCCCGTCACTTGGGTCGGATCCTCCAGGTGAAGCCTGAAGGTGATTATAGGCCAGTCGAGAAATGAAAGGACTGAGTCTTCCTGTGGATCTCCTCCCAGTGGGACAAGCTTGGAACACTTCAACCAGAAGGCTTCTCTCGATGTGGAGGAGCGACTACGGTCCTCCGAGTCAACTCCCTGATGACTGAGCTTTTCACCTCACCTCAAAGGGAGAGTCCACACATCCTGCGGAAAAAAAACTCATTGAGACAGTTTGTATCAGAGATCACGTTTTTTCTGTCACGACCCAAAGGTTTCTGACCATAGATGAGAGTAGGAAAGTAGATCAAAAGATATTTTGCCTTTTAACTCATGTTCTCTCTTCACCAGGACAGACCAGCACATCGTCTCCATCACTGCAGATGCAGCACCAATTGGCCTATCAATCTCTTGCTCCAATTTTTTCTCATTTGTGAAGAAGACCCTATGATCTGGCAGATTCAGACCTGGAGACTGGAGACCCAGAGACCTTTAAGAAAGGTGGTCAATATGCAGTTGGCAAAATCTACAATTGGGAAAAAGTTTTTTTTGTTTTTTTTTAAGGATTTGTCTGCTTTGACAGTTGTCAGACAGGAAAGTGAGTTGTGACAGAGGGGGAAGACATGCAACAAAGGTCACTGGGCTGAAACTTGTGATGGCCCTGTCACATATATGGAGGCCTTAGTCCTCCATATATGGAGGACAGGTTTTGTCAGAGCACCCCTGTCTTTACCTCTTCGCCACAGCCACACCTGGGATTTCTTTTTAGTTATGTGGATTATGTGGAAAATAGAACGGAGAATGAAGTCTACAAACTAAAATATTCCGTATTCAATATTCAATTCAATATTTCATACTCATCAAGACCCGGAAACTACTCAAAAGTATGCAGTAACATTTAGCCATTGCACATGATGTAAAAAATAATCTATGGAAAAATATGAAACATGAATCTCAGTGTGCTTGCAGACCAACTGCAGTGGGACTTCATGACCACATGTATTGTTTCGGTTTCCCAGTAAGTCAGCAAAACATCTTTATGTTGTATAGAAGCAATGTGAAATCTCAGGAGAGAATGTAAACAATAGACATAATGACAAGGTGGTGTACAGATGGACAAAGGTATATAGAGAACTAAGGTGTTCATTTTGTTTGTTTTAACGTAAAGACTAAATTGGAAGGGAGCTATTCAGTCTAGATACCATAGATCTGAAAAAAAGTATAAGTCTCCATTTAACTAAAGATATGTTTTCAAAATTCTGTTTCCTTATAGTAAGAACTCTACAGGTGAAACCCACACTAAATTCAAAACACCCACAGGTATGTGGAAATCTCTGCTCTGACTTGCTTGGCTTTTATTTTGGTTGGTGACTACAGGCAAAAAATGTGTTAAACTGTCCAACTCATCCTTAAACGTGGTCAGTGCATTCTAATGTGCTTAATAGTAATTAGTAGCTGTAAGTGCAATAGTTTTTGCTTTATATTGTAGCGGGTCAAAGCAATACTTAACATTGCTCAACTTTTTGTGAGTTTTTTTTTCATACTTTGCAGAAGAGACGGGCATAAAGGCAAACATCTATTTATAGCAAATCATTTAGACGGTGACTCACCTTATATTTTGCACAATACCAACATTTGTTTTTGTCTTTGCGTATGGATATTTGCAGTAGTGGTTTGTCTTTTATTGGATTAGAGAATCAATAGGATATTTTTCTATTCTAATTTAGGTACAATATGTCTTACTGGGGGCTGTGCAACGGTGTAAAAATATCAAAGTAATGTTAATTTTGCCCTGAATGAGCAATATTTAGTTAACAGTAGGCAAAATAAATATTGAACATGTCACGATTTCTATAATAAAAAAAATTCAGAGTTGTTGGTAATAATCCAAGAAGTCCATACATAGAAAAAACTAAACAAATAAGTTCAGAAATTAACTTAGACTGGTAGTAGAGTCCTCCTCTATTATGAACCACTTGACCCCTCATGTCTTTATAGGAGTTGCTCCCTCTGTGTTCCCAGGACAAGAACTAAATAGGTTGAGGCAAAATTCACTTTCCATTTTCCTTTGCTCTGGAACAAACTCTCTGAAAACCTGAGATCTGCAGAAATTGTTCTTCAAATCAAGACTGAATAAATGTATGTTTGCAGCAGTTTCATACAATCTGATTAATAAACTGAGAAAATTGTTTTTTTCATGCAATGATTTGCTTAAGTGTAAAACTGTTTAGATTACCTTGTGTAGGAGTGAAACTCTCCTATTAAATTAGCTTTTATGACTAATTGGTGTTAATGGGATGGGTATCACTCGAATGTTCTTTATTAACACTATTCATTGATACTATAAAAATATTTTGCCAAGTTAGTATTTTAACTGTAAGATTCAGGCTAGTTGCTTTCACTACTTTAACATCTGCAGCTTACAAAAACAATCCAGTCTGATTAATGAGACTCCAACTCTGATAGGGGAGAGAAACAACAAAATACTCTTAGAGCTTGTAGAAAACAGCAGGACCTTGAATGTTCTGTATATGATTTATAAGAAACTTTTGAAATGACTACAACTGCATTTTGAAGACTAAGGTCTGTAAGAAAAGAATCTGAGGCAAGGAGAACATAAGTCCAGAGAAAATATTGTTTAATTCCATCTTATCTTACTTTCAAACTGCCTGCCTTGAAAAATAAATATTCTGGTTGATAATCAGATAAATGTAAGCCTGCTTCCATACGTTAAATGTATATCTGGTAACAGTACTCTAATATAATATTCTGATGTTTAAAAACGGAAGAAGAACTCAAAGGATATGTATTATGCAAAATTCTGATTGATTACTGACTCAAGAGAGCTCAATTCAAATCCAAACCACACTTTGAGATTTGTAAAGGTATTTTTGAAAATGATGCATTTTCATCATCAAAATGAAAATTATGTACCACTTTAAGTCTCATAAAATCCCATTAAAATACATTTCTATTTGCATTAGCAGGAGTTCCCGTACAACATCAGGTACCTTATTTAATTTCATTGAGCTTCTTTATGCAGTAGTAGGATCTATAACTGGGTTGTATATTGATCGAGCCAAAAGCACATTGTCAGTGGCGTCTGGCAAACCGCTGAGGACCGTGAACCAACACAGACATTCGCACATTAGACCTGAAGGTCACCTGACCATCACCGCCAGCCTCCTAATCCCTTTTCATCCCGATGAAAATGTGCTACGACAATGCATGCAATGAATGTAATAAAGCAAAACAGATCCTAACCCCTTCTCCGTCTGACGCCTGGGGTCTTACGGCCCCATTCGAGGAGGTGATTACAACCTATGATGCATCAGGGTGTGCTCTTCTCATTTCACTCTAACGGCATCAGTGGACCGCTGGGTTTGAAAAGGCGTAGTGGCACAGATGGACTCGCATTGTGAAACCTTATCGCCTCCTTCTTTAGTGGAGGTTCTATTAGACCTCGGGCCAAATTGAATTGAATCACTTCCTGTTGTGCTCCCATTACGAGAAACATCTGCTCTGGGTCTATGTGTGCCTTTGGTCAGGGAATAAGAGGTCCTTTCATTTCATCACATTACTTTGACTGAACTCGGTACATTTAAATATTGGAGCTGATGTGAATGCATCAGGTGTGAACTGTTTCACATGTCACATTACAACACAAATGCTTTGTTGGTTTTCTGTCAAATTTTTTTTTTTTACCTAAAAAGATAATTATGAAAGGGAATGAAATTAAACAGATCTGAGAAATGTGACATGCCTTTGTATCCGTCACCCTGAGATATTTTGTAGAACCATATTTTGTTGCAGTTACAACAGCAGATCCCGTCACAAAACAAATTGTAAAGAAAAAGTACAAACTGAGTCAGACTTGATGGAAAACATCTGATCAATCATTTTCTCTGCTATTCTTTATATATCTGAATAATAATATTTAAGGGGTTGCAGATGTGAATTAGCTTTTGCAATAACCTGGTGCAGCAAATGAAATGGTGACATTCATGTTTGATCTGTATATTGTTCCCTTTTCTAAATAAAGTTCATAAGATGTGATGTTCTGATGTGAGACACTTTAAAAAATATCAGATTCCATTAGTGCCAAAAGACAATTTAGACCAAAAAGAAAAAGAAAAAAAAAGAAAGAAACTTTTGGCAAAATATTGCTTAGGCCATGATTTTAGAAAGGTGACAATATGGATTTGGCTCATATCAGATTTTTTGGGGGGGTGAAAGAGTCTGAGATGAATCGTTCAGGCTGCCATTAAAATGTCAGATATGAACTGAGTTTGTCTGCTGTGTGAACATAGTCTGAGTTTAAAGTTTGGGTATTACTTCCTAATCTAACTCTACTCTAAACGTCTACATAACTTTTTCCCTGCCCTGTCTGCTATGTTCCTTGATTTGCATGATGCTGCTTGATTTGTAATATTCTCCAAGAATCAGAGACCAGTTGGATTGGATTAAAACAAAGACTTACCGTAATTGTCTATAAGTCAAAAACTAGGCGACTTATAGACAATTGGCTTTCTTGAGGAGCCAACAATTGCTTTCTACCAGCACTTCTTTATGTTGGTCTATTACATAAAACTCCACTGAAATGCATCAAACTTTGTGATTGTAATGTGATAAAATAAAAACACATAAAGTAAACAATACAACATGTATGATTTCTTTCATTAAAATGGCAATAAAACCAAACAGGTTAGCCGTAAGCTGATAGCTAACTGCCGTTAGAAGGGAAACGTTTGAAAAAAAACCTTCTTAATAAATGTTATATTCCAGGGACAAAGTGCATTAAAGTTGTGCTTTTAACTCAAATAACCTTTTAAAGCACAGCCACCCTGTTCACTTTACCACGGTATGCTCAAACACTCCAACTCTGAAGTATCTTTTGTGCTACTGTTTTTTTTTCTTCCGAGGGATTTGACTGAATAAGGTGAAAAAGAAAATCCTTGTAGCAAAGTGAAATAAAACACCTAACTGTATGTCTCCCTGTCCATGCAAAAGCTCTCAAACATAAAAGCAATCTGCTTTTATGAGGACTACATTCTGAGGACTACAGAGAGGAGGAGGGCAGAAAAAAGAGGGTAAATATCTGTATATCCATCTGTAAGTGAAAGGTAAGGATAAAAATTTTGATTTGGTTTAGAGGAATTTTTCCCCAAACAAAACTGCTTTTGCTCTGGTTTGAGCACATCCTGGGTTATTTGGACTGGGATTCCTGAGCAGCTCTTTGCCATGTGGATTGTGACGTTGATAGTGATACAGTGCAGGTTTCCAGAGTTTATAACGGAATAATTTTTTTCCAGTTAAAAGGAAAGAGAAATCTAATTTTATATCAACATTCATACATTTTTGCCAACAGTTGAACACAACTGTGTTCCATTCCAGGCTTTCTACCAGCAGATTTTTACCATCGCTAAACATTAAAATGTAATCTATAGCAAACATCATAATTCATGGAGACCTCTTAGCAACACTGATCTCTCATCTTTTCTTCATTGTTTCAAATAAGATGAAACTCAAAGCTGACTCATCCTAAATCACATCATTCCTACCGCACACCTCACCACTGTCTCACGGCCCACAAATTTTCTGCACCTTGACGATTCCTCACCATAGCAAAGTAATTTAAAATAATGTAAAATTATCTCTTTAATACAACTGAGGTTGTGCAGTGATAATACAGCATCCTGATATATAGTTTTTCTAGATGTATTCAGTATTTTTTTCAGGGCGTTTTGGCATTTAACTCAATTTGTTATATACAGAACATTCAAAATACCCTTTATTTTGTCTACCAAAACATTTTGAAACATACAAGCTGCAATATTAGACAGAATGATCTTGTTTTGCAATTTCAAACATAATCATCACGATATGAGACATTTAATATTGGCATTTTGGGTGCTTATTGCCAATTTCTGCTTTAAATTTAGGCAATTTAGAAAATGTCTGTCCATTCCTTATCTTATAAACTTTTAATAGATCCAAACTCTGCAACAATCAAAGCCTTTCATCTCAAAAGGGTTTTTATTATCACTCAATTAGCAGATTGAAATGCACACAGTATAAAACAAGCCTGAACATAAAAACATTACTAGCACCTTAAACTCCCAGTTTGTCTTTTTTTTAGTTCCCCTCTGTGTATATTTATATCAACTAGACCTGCAGAGACCTCTACCAAACACAAGCTGCTGCTGGAATATTTCAAAACACGCCTCGCTTCAAGTTTCATCAGTTTTCATCTTTTTACAAAGCAAAATTACATTAGTGCTTCAGGACGTTTGGTGGGTGTGAGTACATTATTAGCATGAAATCAAATCACGGTGGTAATAGAGAGTGAAGTTTATCGCTTATTCTACTGACAATCTGATGTATATTTTACCTTGTTATGCTTTCCCTGAGGCATGTGAGAAACAAATTTTCATCCGATTTGGCTGATCTACATATGAAGAGAGGCGTTGGTTTTCACAGCACATGAAAATGATGTTTAAAGGTCGTTTGGAAATGATCCCACACATCAGATGCTTTTCATTGCATCTAATTAATACAATACTTAATTTAAATGTAGCATACTGTTCCTCAAGTTGGAAGTAATTGTTCTGTAAATATACTATAGTCAATCTACAGCAGGCCTGAGACTGTTACAGATTATAAGGAAAACTTTATTTACATCTCCTTGACCAGCTGAGCCCATCATCCACCCCAACTCCATTAACAGCTCTTTTAAATACTCCAAGCTTGGTTTTCCATCAAGCTATCATAAAATGAGTTTCTGGTTTCACATCATCTCACAAATAGCTCTACATCCATGTGTTTTTTTCCTCTTTTTGTCAATATTTCTCAATTGATATCATATAATTTCAAGATTTGAGAACAGCAGCGCTGGACGACTGGAATTCGAGTTTTCTTTTGTCAAAATCTTGCCCAAAACAAGTTTTACTTGGCTGGACTGAAACTAAAAATGGCTCTTTGGTTTGCAAAGGTTGCAGACCACTGCTCTGGAGTAATCACAGAGGTCTTCAGCTGACAGCATGTCTACTGGATATCATCAAGGACAGAGTTACATTTATTTTGGTTAATTTGAGATTTTCAATTGACCACTGCAAACCACTCCAAGTCAACCAAAAGACAGGACATAACCGGGTTTGGACGGAGATGTAGGTTAGCTGATAATTTACATACTGAGGTTTAACATGAAGAAAAAACTAATCTGTATTTCCCAACTTGTCTGGTTTAAAGTTAAAAAATAAAGAGATCTGTGGTAAATATCAACAAAGTTAGATCCTGTACTGCTGAGCTCTTAGCTCTGTGGTGGGCTAGACCGCTAATAGCAGAGATAATTGTTGAGTGATTTAACATTTTTCCAACTTAGAAAATGTTTAACACACGTAATTATTATTATTTCTTTTCGGTTTAAGTCGTAAAGCAATAGGTTATTTGGCTGTTTTTACAATGGAGTAAATTTCGACATCTATGCTGAAGTTTTGGGTGTCAAACTTTGAATTTGATAAGTAGTTATGAATTCTTCAAGTAGTTAAATGTTTATATTCATGCTCTTATTTTGAAATGGATGAAGACCTTTTACACAGCACTTCTGTTTCCTCTCTGGACAAGTGGATGGAGAAAAACAGTTTGATTTCTGACTAGAGAATTACAATCTCTGCTAGTAAGCTTGAGTTAGGCATCGCCTAAGCAAAAATTCACGCAGAAACCAAAGTTTTAGAAAGCAAAATAACTTATGAGAAGCGAAGAGATAATGATCTGAAAAAAAGTTTCCTCTAATGTTGGTTATATCTGAGCAGGGTTGAAAAGACACTTTGAAATTCACTTGCAATTTTGAATCAACCCCACCCTGTGGACAGGAAGTATTAGATGCTGGGATGTAGTCTGGCGAATCTACAAGGTCTCAATTAGTGGAGAAGAAACTGTTTTATCTGTTTAAGTCCTTCTAAGCAGCTATGGCAGATAAGAGTGGTGAATTTTACAATCGTGTTCATGATGTAGCTTTTAATGAGGCATAATTTGCAGATTAGAAGGGAAGAATACATAACCAGTGCGACCCCATTAGAGGAAAAGGGAAACATTTCATCATTGATCTTTTATATGTGCTCATAAAATCATCCATAATTCATAATAGGAGATGGCCTCATAGTTCAGCAGCCTGTTAAGATAAACCAGTTACTTGTTAAAGTTATACAAAGCTGTGGTTTCCTGATTAAAGGCTTGCTAGGTATCTTTCATTTACTTATGTTAGACTCCCTGCTGCGTGGACTATGGCCATGTGACATCAAATATTTATGAACCAATTAGCTAAAAGCAGAGTTTTAAACAGAGCGACTGCAGGGTAAAAGAACAGACATTTTTATTTTCACTCTGAGGCAGTTCAAGACGCCATCACCCACCAGCTTCCTTTATTCAACTTGCTTAGATCAGAAGTTTGTTTCGTTAACAGCAACAAGCTCAGCATTGCAGTCAATCACAACTTGTCATAAATTAAGTTATCAGTGTACTTTAAGCAAATCTATATTTTCCCCAATTCTTTATCTTCAACAAGACTGAAGCAGACTTCCAGCACTTAGCCACAGTAACTTAAGGTTTGGAAAACTAATGAATGGAGTTGGAATAGAGAGGATATGAAGGACATCATGGGAATTAGGAACATTAGATTTCCAAAGCAACTGAATCGTGGAGCTTCACAGGTCCAACCAAATGTTCATCCATCTCCCCAACAGTCCATCCAGCTATCTATCCATCCTTCCAATTGCCCATCCAACCGCCCTGCCCATCCCTCCACCTGTCTATTCATCCATCCATTTATCCAACCATCCAATTATCCATCCATCCATCTATCCAATCATAAATCAATCAAATTTTACTTATGTAGCACATTTCAGCAGCAAGGCATTTCAAAGTGCTTTACATCATGAACACTAAAATACAGAGTCATACAACATAGAATCAACAATCAAAACATGACATTAAGTGAAGTGCCATCATTAAATTTGTAGTTGATTACGTTTCAAATATAACTCAACAGGAGGGTTTTTAGTCGAGATCTAGCCATCCGATTGTCCATCCATCTATTTATCTATCGAATCCATCTTTTTTCATTTGTGGATTTATTCATTTATGACTTTTTACATTCCGGTTTGCTGGTTTTGTACCCTGACCTCTGTAGAAATATCTGCTAGGAATTCAAAGTCAATTTTTGAATTTAAACTTTCAATGTTTGCTTGAAAATGAACAAAATTGTTTAAATTTAGCTCTAGAAACAGAAGATGTTTGGAGAAGGAAAACGTGGATGAACTGAGGCTGTAGGAAATGTGTTGGCCTTTGTTGCTGCCTGAATTTGCATCAGAAATGAACCTTCTGAATGTTAAGCGAACCATTACAGTAGATGAATGGGCCGGAAAAATCCTAGACCAAATTTTACATCCTTAGACTTATCTGCATATACTAAACTTATGTATGCACATGTCTATATACGGTCTAATCTACTCTATACTCTTCCCGTTCACGGTCTATTTTCTTCCTACATTTGCTTCCTAAGGAAGCTAACAAAGAAGCTTTAACATTCAAAAGCTTCAGCAGGGATGGGATTTAAAAACAACATTAACATGTATCAGAAAAGACGACCCCTGAGTGTAAGGTTGAGAGGAACACAAAGGCTAGGAGCAGGAAGGTGCCCTAAAGCTATAATCCACATTCTGGAGTCTGTGAAGTTATAGATGTTTCAGTATGAGCAGTCTAGTCTCTGCTCACTGCAGCTCGCATCACCGGCCTTATGCTTCTCCACTGCCAAACAGAGAAACCGCCACTGCATGCATTAGTAGATGTATTGATGAAAGGATGCAAATGCCCCGTGGCAGAATGATCTGTGCCTGAATGCAATCCGAGGCTGACGTAATCTATAGGCTCCAGACACAGGGTTTCCCACAGGGAATACTGTGTGTGTGGTAAACTGAGCCCTGGAACATTATACGGCTGCCTTTAGAAAGAAGGATTTCCTTCACAAAAACAGTTCCGCAAAAATATTTACTATGTTATTTGATACCTAATGTCACACCAGGTGGAAATATATTCTATTATTTAAAAATATTTCCATTTTAATTGGTTTAAAAACCATAATAATAAGCCCCATAGACAAAAACCAAGACTGACCAAAGTCCTTCAAAGTCAAGCCAAAAGCAATCTACAAAAATAATAATAATAATAATAATAATAATAATAATAATAATAATAATAATAATAATAATAATAATAATAATAATAAAACAGATTAAAAAACAAACAACCACATAGAAAACATAGAACAGGAATGATGACCAAGCTGCATGAACAGAAAGAATCTGACAAAAAATGTTGTGCCAACTTTATTTCTTACCCATTATCTATAAAACATGGCTCAAATTAAAGGTGAGAAAATTGCTGATATTTTGACATGCAAAGTATATATTCTCCCTGGATGTAATCAGTTTGTCTTCTGTTAAGGTGCAAGAGAGGACTTTGCAAATTTCCCTTTTATATTGGTCAATAATTTTATACTACATAATTGCCGCTGTTAAAATTAGTTTACTAAAATGCAGCAAACCATGGCTCACATTCTTTATTAAGTATTTCATTGTATTTGATGATTGTTATGAATATGGCCATGTTCCACGAGCCAGTTATTCCAGTTTGTCATTTATTAAAGGTTCAAGAATTGCAGCGGCTGCTGTGATCCACAGCAAAGGGACAATAAACTGATAAATAGGTGTGGTTTTAAAGACAATTTTAAACCACTTATATTTTGCTGTTTCTTGCTCTCTGGGTCAGCTTTACTCTACACACAGGACCCATTGTCATGGCAACTGACAAGACAACTCCACTAAACCGCAGAGCAAAGAGTACTATACTGAGAAGAATGGTCTGCACCATAGTTAGCTTCCTGCTTTTTTAGTGGTCTCTGATCCACTTGCATTCACACTGCATTCTAAACACGTCAGACTTCATTTAAACCAAACTCAGACTTAGGTTTTTAGGCAGATCAGGGTTTGCGTTGTTTAGTCTACATTAGAATTCCATTGTGCATTTACACTTCTCCAAATTAACAGACTAGAGTTCACACTAGAGTTCAGTTAAAGCAGACTAAACAGGGCTGGAGTGAATGTTGCTTAGTAAGTCATCAAATTCTGCAGAAACACGCTCAGTTTGATTCAGGTACAATAAACCAGGAAAAAAAATCTAAAATGTTCACGTTGGTGATGTGTGACCCTTGACACCAGCCAGTGTGCTTCAGGTCTGACTTAATCTAAATAAATGATCAAACAAGGACCCAAGGCATTGCTTTATAGATGTTAGTTGCCATTAGGTGCTGCTAACTCCAGCCCACCTTCACACCTACTTCCCAACTTGTCTGCATGGCAACCTCCATTCATGGCAGTGGTTTTGACAATGAAGCATCCACAACACAGAGACATTAAAGCCACTAATGAATTGTCATTTGACTCAGGTGTGTGGAAAAAGGGAAGAAAATAAAACATGTGGGAAACCTGTCGTTGAGGCCTGATGTTGGACATTACTGCCTTAAATGATCAAAGCTGCACTTCATCTTTCAAGGATAGGATAGGATGACCTGAAGAAAAATGTTCATGCTGACATATTTAGCTGATTCATCAACTCCACTGCTATTGAGAAAAGAGGTAAAAATATATGCTTTAAAATCTGCTGAGGACAGATTAAATGTATCTGGGACATGTCTGTAAGCCTGTCATCATTGAAAAAGAAAAAGTAAAGAATTACCAGATTTTATGATTTCACTTTAACATATTAATGGCCAAATTACTAAGAATTGTTGAGAGGCTATGGTTTACTGTCATATGTTTGTTAAAATATACCGTTGTTATCTCCACACTAGTTCAGGTGCATGCTGCAAAGTCAATGGCTCATTGCAATTGGCTGGGCTTGTTGGATAATGTTCTTTGGTTCGAAAGTATTGGGTTGAATTTAAACACATTAAGATTCTTTATAACTAGAGACGAGTTGGACATTATTTTCTCTTCATATGAAATGTGTTTTTAATTTGCTCTAGAAAAATAACATAAATTAAGCAAGACTTCAGCTAGTTTTTGATATCACTTGGACAGCTGTTAAAAGTAGGTTATTGCTGATAACCTTAACTGTCAGACGAGAATATCATCTGCAAAATAATAAAGTCCCCTGAGGAATCCCTCAAGAATTAAAGGTGAAGCAGCAAAAACAATTTAAATGTTTTAAATATGAGCAGCTTCTTTATTACTGGTTAAAAGGTTTAACAAACAATTAAGGTAATACAACCACTTCAAAATAAGTTTGATGCAATTTAATACAAAACAGAAATTAAGTTACAGGAAGAATATTTTTTATTAGTTTTGGTATTTGGTTCTATGTTTTAGATTTGACTATATATATATCAGCCTTTTATGTTCCCACTGAATCCCCATTACTGTCAGAAAAGCATCAACCTCATTTTCCCACGACAATTACTGAATAAAGCTTCAGCTCATTTCTGTGAAGCATTATAGACACTTTAATTTAAAACATGACATCTCTTCAAATGAAAAGGCCACAGTGGAGACAGAGAACACACTGGTGTTACAAAAAAAAAGGAAAATGAATGAAACGTCCCTTATGATTGGACTGAAAGAAAATATATGAAGTTATAGCCATGATGATGGGAGCACGTCTAGCATTACAGTCAATTTATTTAAATTTTATTACATCATTTTGACCAATCTGTCAATGGGTTTGCCCTAAGGACTGCAGGAACAGTGCTGATGCATGTGGTTTACCAAGACAAGATGGCTCACACATTATTTGTGAGATAATTCACTGTCCAACACTGGATATATATGGAAACAATCTCAATTAAGAGAAAAAAAAAAATCTCTTTACTTTGTAAAGCTAATTTCTCTCTCTGGCTGACTCTTTCTGGCATTCCTCGTAATCACTAAGTCTAATTAATGCAAGATGGTGACTTGAAGGTGCTACATTAGCAGTCTTTCACTGTATTCCACCAGATTTCAGCAGCACAGCTCTAATTGCAGCCCTTTGGGGATAATAAAGCTCAGCTGAATATTGGCTCAGGAAACAACACTATACTTTTTATTGTCATGTATGTTTTCCCCCTTCTGGTGTCTGTCATTGTTATGTCTGGGAAGGATTAAGACAAACTGTATAAGAAAGCTGCAGTAGAAAGTGTAAAGATAAAAACAATCTTTTCTTCAGCCTTTAGGATGAAAATGTATTGATTATTTAATCACTTTCCTACCGATCAACAGCCAAGAAGCCAAAAGGTGGAAAAAAAAATCGAAGGAAGGAAATGAAGCAGAAGAAAGACAACAATGCCCTCATTGTTAATTGACTGTTGACAGTAAATCCCTTACAAAGACCAGAATCAAATAGGCTGTGGACAGGGACAATGTGGCCTGATTTATCCTTGTTGGAGCAAGTTGTAGTTTGATGCAGCTTAAAGGAACATTTTCTTACTCAGTAGCTTCAAATGTAAAATACTTTAGCTTGTACTAATTTCAGAAAATATTAAAAATAGTCAACATACAAAACTGATGGGTAGCTACAACAGAGCTACCCACAGAAACCAGTGGGTATTAGTGATAGCATCACAACTAAATGGAAGGTGTCATCAGGCAGGAGCCAAAGCAGACAAAATCATTAAGGCTAACGTTCACACAACAGGTCTTGATGCTCAGTACTTTGTATCAGTGTTGTATAATAACGAAGTAAAAATACTTCACTACTTTACCTAAGTATATTTTGGAGTACTTCATACTTTCCTCAAGTATGACCATTTTTGATAACTTTCACTTTTACTTCACTATATTTCCGAACTTAAATTCATACTTTTACTCCGATACATTTTCAATGTGTGGTTTAGTTACTGTTGAGGAATATAATTATGATAATGGTTAAAAGTTATGTTGATTCACGTTAAGATATGTTTTGCTGAAAAGGAATG